>JAIUZE010001258.1:0-35680 GCA_022085475.1 Heliosperma pusillum | reverse complement strand
GTTTTTAATACTCAATCCCCCCCCCCCCCCCCTCTTTCGTATTCGATCAATAAACTCTACAGAAGAGAGGCCGTGGAGAGCGGTAGGACGAGGGGATAAGCAGTCGGAGAAGGATCATATTTCCTGGTGGAGAGCAGGGCATCGAATCTATTGTAAGACGAGGCGGAGTTATTTCTTTTTTCAATGTTGGCTATAGATTGGAAGTTTTTCGAGAGCTTGATTTTTGAAAGGGTAGGGTATGAAAAAGCAGGGGAAAAGGGAACATGCTTAGAGATAAGAGAGGAAAAGGCGGGTGAACCAAAAAGTTGGTCAAAAATAAAGTTGGAATGGGATAGGGGATGGGGTTGCAGAATGTGAGAGCATAGACTAGCACAAGGGAACACAGAGGACACAAAATCATCTTTAGAGCAAGGTAAAGCATTCTTACAAAATTCTTTATATGGAACCATTTTCGACGCTTCAGAGGGAGGGGAATATTTCATTTCTCCATTATCTTCTTACGGTTATGTCGCACTGTCTGTTAGGGTACACGAAGTCGTCTTATCCGCGTCTTTCGAGGAAGACCCATTGCAAAAACTAAGACAAGCCCTACAGAATATTTCTTTTTTTGACTTCTTGGCTAAAGCTTCCCAGCCAAATCTTGGTAGGGGTGGCTTTCTCTAATCAAGGTGCACTGATATCCTAGCAAACATGGCATTATTTTTTATTGGGCCCATTTGGGTCATGCTTGATGAACCCACCAAGGGAGTTACCGATGGCTTGGAGGTTGTCATCAATGCAATGGTACTCGATCAGTAGTTTGGGAAGGATGATCCAGGTTGGAATCTTTGAAATCTTTGTCGTCGAAGGTTGAAAATTGAGGGGCCATGGCTGGATGTGGAGGTAGTGTCCGAGAAATTCTACGAACTAGAAATTAACTAACCCACTCTTACAAGTAACTCTAGTTGTAACTATTTGAGTATCGTTAAATACTCTACTATCTTACTTTAATAAGAAAGCACTTGATTGTTCGTTGATATGATCACACAATTGAACGAGTAAGAAACAACATTAAGCTATATTATCCAATAACGATATTCTAGAAATAATTGTAATATAATAGCACGACTTTTCAAAAATAAATCTCAAATGCAAAAGTTTATACATATCGATTTACTTTGCACTGAAATTTTAAAGCTCAAAAAGTAGTTTTAAACGAGTGAGGGAGTATCGTATTTGTAGTAGAAAACGAGAGTGAAATTTTTATTCCAAAATCCTAAAGTACCGCTTATTCTCATGTAGAGTGTAAGGCAAGAATTAACCATTAACAAATGCAACAATATCTTTAGTAGCATGATAGATTACAAACCCAAAAACTAAAGAGATAAGATATCTATGACCACCCTTGGATTTAACTTAATGTACTATTTACCCACGGTGTTTTGTATGAATAGGTGACGGTTCATAAGCCCACTGTTCATATTGGCAAAACCCTAGTCAAAATATGTAGGAAGCATTGAAAAAATTAGGGTTTTAGAGTTAAGTCATGATAAACACCCTAGATAGCACATCAAGGAATAACTCATAAGTTGTAACAAGGAGTATAGCCAACCAATTAGGAAATCTGAAACTTAATAGATCTAATCAAGCCCAAATCTCATCCTATCATAAATAGGTGTTTCTATACAACATTATAAAATGTTAGCCTTTGAAAAAATTCTTTTTAAATCTGAGAAAGTCGTGTCTTTTAATACTACAACTTAAACTTATAGCTAAATCACCTATAAGTCTATAACCCTTAGTATGGTGAGCAAAGTTATAGCTAAAATAGTTATAACCTTACTAGCTAGAATTGTTCCTAAAACACACTTCCATCTTGAACATAAACTCTTTATCACATGCTTATCTTGAGCTTCATTCAAGACTCTTCACTTGTACGTTAAATGAACTCAATTGAATCACAAATCATCATTGCTAAAATGAAATCATGTTTATCCTATCAACACTAAGCAAATAATTACAAGCAACAAATATACATTCAATTAAGCACACTTGTCATTATCAAAACGTAAGAGCCTATAACTATATAATCCAACAACCTCTTATACAGTTATACTATAAATATGTCATGTTGTCCTCATAATAAATCAAGCTTTTGATTATACAATTCTTACAATTCTACTTAAACTATAACAATAAATTAGGTTCTTAGACGCTTTTCGAAGTAAAAAAGTAAATTTGAACTCTTCACAAAATCATTATATAAGCAAATGTCAATAATGTCATGATTTGGGTTCAACCCCGTGTGCATTAAAATAACCCTCGTGGCTCTTCTTACACCCAAAAGAAAAAAAACGCAATGCTTGATCATTTAGTAAAATGTTAGAAATCTGTATGTAATTTATTTTGAGTTTCAATAAAAATAATTGCAACACCTATAAAAACCAAGATACGAAAAAATATGGAGCTGTGTATAAATCTCCTTGAAAACTAAATTAATTAAGGGGGGGAAATTTGGGGTTTTGTCTGAAGTTTGCATCCTGTTATGCATCCAAACCTTTCATCTTACAAACTGGACATTCATTATTTGTTATGAGCCAAACCTTGATACAATCTGTGTGGAACTCGTGATTACAGTCTAATGTCCCGACTGATTCTCCAGCAACGTATACTTCCTGCCACGGTAATATATAGGTTTAGTTGAGTGCAGAAGGAAGGTAAAAAGGGGGATAGCAAATGCCAACATGTATGTAGTGGAAATCTATCGGCAAAATCGTATTTAGCGTGATTTTCTTTATTAGCGCATTATTTGAGTTCTGACTTTTAAAGCAACCCGTAGCAAGATAACCAATATAAAGTGACCTTATCAGAAATTCAGTTAGACTCGATGTTACATTATTACAACACGACATAGGTCTGAAAGTCTGAAACAGAAACCACGAAACCAACAAATTAGTTGTTCTATAATGATCCCTTTGTCAGCTTTACCGGCTTTACCGTTTACCGGCTTTACCGGACACAGAGGCGGAACAAGTTTACCCGATCGACGTCTGATTTTCATTTGGCAGGATAAACAAACTTGTAGAAAATAGGGAAAAAACACTCTCTGTATCTAATTTATATTGTTTCCGTTTAACTTTGGCAGGGAAAGGAGGTCGACTTAGACCGTATCTTCTCACAACAAAACATTACTCATTATTCATGATAGAAATTTGGTTTTAAGTAATCAAACATGATATTCTCTTTGTATCGTCATTTGTTTACCTTTAGTTTTGACACAAAAATCAAGGAAAGGGTAGGGACCATTTGTATTAGTGCTTACTCGATAACAAATGAACAATAGTCGTAATGGGAGATCAAATTACTCATAGAATTTGATACCCTAAAATGCAATTGGTAAACAAATGACAGGGACAAATGAGTAAATTTTTACACCGTACATTATTATTTATTAAATATAAACCAATAAATTAAAACAAGGGTCAAAGTTAAAATCGCTTGACTACCGAAGTCAGAAGTAGATACAAAATTAAAGACTAATGTAGCAAAGAAGAGTGATGCTTACCTTGCATATAGGACATATTTCAAGAGAAGCAGACGACTTACTTAGCTCACTCGCACAACCTCCATAATTTCTCTGCCTTAAATGTGCCATGATAATTTCCTCCCTTAATCCGGTTCTGACTGTTCCGATCTCATCTCGGAGATCTAACAGCTCCTGGAATTATATTATACGAACCACATTTTTAGAAGAAGAGAACTCCAATCGACCTGATTTACTAATCGACTATGGATAAGTCATTATTATATCATATGATAGATCAAATAACATTCAATTTTAAATAGCTTTGTATGTACAGCTTTTACCATAGTTACTTTAAACATGACCGACGCACGTAACTGGAAAGACCCTACTTATGAAATCTAACACTCAACTTTCACCATGATCACCATTCATTCACCATAGAAAGGATTAAAAGCTTACGTGAGCTTGCTGGAGAAAGTTATCGAGTGCATTCTCAGAGTGATTGTGCTGCAGGACAAGGAAAAAAAAAATGTATTAGCAATGAAGATCTCTTTCTTTTAAGGGAAAAAAACACCCATAAAATAAGTTATTTTCCCTTTCTTTAATTGACAATAAAAACAAGCAATCTTGGCAATTAAGCAAAAATATGTCTCTAAATTTAGCAATTATAACCATGGAAACATTGGCAATAGTTTGAGGGCTCCTACCGTTTGATGGTCAGTCACTACAATGATCAACATGTTGTAAGACTTCTCAATAGGTACGAAATTCAATTTTGTAAAAAAAAATTAAAATAATGTACTTCCCTATTATGGGCTGGTACTAGTATTAACATACGAAGTATTAATGTAAGACGGTCTTCCAAGAGACCTATTTATTGATCATTTCTTTTTTGACGTAACACCAAAATAAAGGTAACTTTGCAAAATAAAAAAGAGTAATGTAAAAGTGTAAAACTCCCCGATTTTGCTATTTCAGTCACACTGAAGTCGATCATCAAAATTAAGGATTTTGCGCATATGCAACTATGCAAGCAAGTGTTACTATAACTTATTAACATCTATTATTACTGAACAATCGTGTTTTTAATAATCAATCCATAGCTTTGTCGAGAAAATCAGTGAGGGAGTCGGTAGTAATGAAGTCCCTTCTTATTTTGTCGATGTGGAACACTAACATGCGGTAAAACACATAAATAGGAGCTCTTAACACCTTGTTAGTTGTGCCTCGAAAGGCGGATGCCAATCACTCTGAAAGATTTTAGCTAGTGCCTCATTTTGCTAGCCATTAGTCCACTAGAGCAAAGGTTTGCAAACATTGTGAAAATAATCCCTCCCTTAAACGAATATTTATGCATAGATATACCATATATGGGCTCACTAAATATATAATTTTTTTCTACTAAAGACAAAAAATTAAGACTATGACTCTAGTTTACTATGAAACTGGAACCTTAGATGGTGTGTATCAACATCTTAGTGAATCTTATTCATAATACTGTAACGCACCGAATCGTGAATGTGAGGGATATAAAAGATATGTCGAATCATGAGTGTGAAGGAGCTACATAGACATTCGACACTAAAAAAATTCATCTCCTATTTAAAGACACAAATTCTTATTTAAGACGGAGGTATCCGTCTTAAGCTTAAGACGGATATCATATTCTCTCACAAAATACCCATCAAGGGTGAGTGGAGAGCACATGGGGGGTGCCCACCTTGTCCCCTCTACCCATTTCCTCTCACAAAATACTCGTTGCAAGATCCGACCCGTCTTAAGCAAGACCTACTGATTTAAGGAATAAGTCAATTTTTGGTAAATGAGTTGTCAAAGTTGACGCTGACATACTCGCTTGGACAACAACGGTGTATGCATTATTCAATGCTGCTCAAGAGATCTTGTGTCTAGTTTGCCTAGTCTGAGGGAGTTGGTACTCTCTTCCTCCTTCCCCCTTCCCCCTTCTACTTCCCTCTCCCTACCCTTATCCCTCCTCATCCCCCTCTCCCCCTCTCTCTTTCACACAACAATGAATAACATATCTTCTGTTTTAGAATATAGACCTAGTTTCTTCTTTATTAACCAATCACAGTTAATAAAAGTGCACGGCGGACGCGCTTAATACCAAGGCTTGGTGAGACATGGATATATATGAGATATAAGGATCATACATGAAGGGACCTATAGTCAAGATATATGATAAGATGACACCGGGGGTCAACGCAATTTGTTTACTTAGTTTTACAAGCACAAGGAACACTGGGGCGACTTTGACTCGCACTCATTGACGACACAAAGAGACTCGCACTCATAGACAACCCAAAGAGATTTGGCAATAAAGTGTATTTTCGAAAGAAAATTTTCGACAACAAAACACTTTTTGGATTTTAAAGTGGGTTAACATGTAAAAGTGTACAAGATGGTGATAATGTGGAAAAGAGAAAAAAAAAATCTAGAAAGTAATCTTCCTTCTATTAAAGTAAGAACATTTAAAGCATTTTGGTGAAGCCACCTCATCATGCACACAAGGGTCCACCTACTTTTTAACATCATTTAATTAAAATACAACTTCTAAATTACAAATAATATTTATAAAATGCTTTATGACTTTTGTTAAACACAAAAGAAATGAGAAACTTTCTTTCTCTGATTTTCTGATTCCCTTATTATCTTACTTGGAGCCAATATATATTACAAGAGGGTGAAGATGGAAACCGTAAGAATGCAAAACAAAAGGAATGCCAACCACTAAGGAATGCCAACCACTTGGCCTTCCTTAAACAATAATGCTAATAACCTATTACCCCTCCTCAAGTTGGAGCATAGAGATTCACAATGCCCAACTTGCGAGTTAATGACTGAAATTGGGACACACCGAGGGCCTTAGTAAGAACATCCGCGAGTTGGACCGTAGTGGAGACATAAGAAGGAATAATCAGCCCATCTTTAATCGCGTCCCGAACAAAATGACAATCAATCTCGATGTGTTTGGTGCGCTCGTGAAAAACCGGGTTTTGAGCGATATGTAAAGCTGATTTGCTATCACAGAAAAGTTGCACAGGTGCCGAGTGGCTAATACCCAAATCACCTAACAAGCCTTTGAGCCATTTGACCTCACCAGTAATATGACGGAGAGCCCGATATTCGGCCTCAGCCGAAGACAAAGAGACAGTAGCTTGTTTCTTTGTTTTCCAAGCCACAGGAGAAGTACCAAAGTAGACAAGCCAGCCGGATAGAGACCGTCGGCTGGCGGGACATTTTCCCCAATCCGAGTCGCACCATCCAGTCAACTTCATATCAGAATGAGAGGACAATAGAACTCCCTGACCAGGAGTCCCTTTGAGATATCGTACGGTACGTAATGCCGCCTGCCAATGGTCATCACGAGGAGAACTCATGAATTGAGATAGTGTGTGAACCGTGTAGGAGAGGTCGGGTCTAGTGACGGCTAAGTACACCAACCGTCCTACTAACCGACGGTAGGGCTCCGGATCGGAAAGAAAATTGCTCTTACTCTGCCCGAGTTGATGATGTTGTTCGAGGGGAGTGAGAGCGGGTTTGCACCCAAGTAAGCCAACTTCATGGACGATATCTAACGCATATTTCCGTTGGCACAAAAAAATACCATCCTTATGTCGTGCTACTTCGATACCCAAAAAATACTTCAAATCCCCCAAGTCTTTCATATGAAAACACTTGTGCAAATAGCCTTTGAACTCGACCAGAGATGATAAGTTGTTCCCGGAAACAATTAAGTCGTCCACATAAATCAATACATTAAGGCACACTCCGTCTTTCACATAAGTAAATAATGAATAATCATAGTAACTTTGGGTAAATCCATAATTTTTTAATGCCATACCGAGCTTAGCGAACCAACAGCGAGGTGCTTGCTTGAGCCCATATAAGGATTTTTTCAGGCGACAGACAAGGCCGGGTTGAGGAGCATCAAATCCGGGAGGGAGCCGCATATATACTTCCTCCTCCAAATCACCGTGGAGGAAGGCGTTATGCACATCCATTTGGTGCAAGTACCAATTCTTAGCGGAAGCCACGGATAGAAATGTGCGAACCGTTGTCATCTTTGCAACCGGAGCGAATGTTTCAGCATAATCCACCCCTTCGGTTTGATGATTCCCGAATACAACTAATCGAGCTTTAAACCGTTCAATCGAGGAGTCGGATTTGTATTTAATTTTGTACAACCACTTACTCCCTAAGGCCTTCTTACCCGGTGGCAAAGGTTCCATTACCCAAGTTTTATTAGCAATCAAAGCTCGCATTTCGTCCTCCATAGCCTTACGCCACTCGCTGCTTTGAACGGCTGTCTTAAAATTTCGAGGCTCCGTATGCGAGGTGAGCGCGGCTAAGTAGGACCGAAATGGAGGCGAGAATTTTTGACAAGATAAATAATTAGCAAGAGGGTAAGGAGTACCTGAGGAAGGAGACTTGACAAGAAGGCGAGAGGCACTGGAGGGACTGTTGTCGCTGTCGTCGTCACTATCAAAATTGAGCACAAAATCACGGTAATCACGATTGGGTATTTTGGTTCTCTGGCCTCGGCCCATAACAGGCGGAGAAGAAGCTGGGCTCGACTCAGTCGAGCCGGGAGAAGCAGATGGTGGTGATTGAGGAACCACCGGATCCGTGTCACTCGAAGGAGAAGCATCACTGTCACTTTCCCAATTTATAATAACATCATCAACATGCCCCGCCCCTGAATCCGTAGCAACAGAGCTTGGATTTGGCTGTGAGAAGGGGAATTGATCTTCATAAAACTTGACATCTCGTGACACAAAAAAAACATGTCGATCCATATCGTATAAATACCACCCTTTTTGACCGGAGGGATAGCCCATAAAAACACACTTTCTGCTTCGACTTGCAAATTTATCGGTCTTGGATTTTTGATCATGGGCAAAACAAAGTGACCCAAAGACCCGGAGCATTTGAAAATTCGGTAATTTCTGATAAATTCGCTCGTAAGGGGTCGACCCATTTAACACCCGTGACGGTGTGCGATTAATAATGAAAGCAGCAGCTAAAGCACATTCACCCCAAAATTTAATTGGTAAAGCGCCCTGAAATCGTAAGGCCCGAGCCACATTTAAGATATGCTGGTGTTTTCGCTCAACACGACCGTTCTGTTGTGGGGTACCGACACATGAGGACTGAAATACAATGCCATTCTCCAAAAAATACGGTTGTAACGGATGAAACTCAGTCCCATTATCGCTCCTTACAATTTTTATCTCAGCCGAAAATTGCCTCTTAATCATGGCAATGAATATCTTAAATTTGTGAGGGACCTCAGTTTTATTATTCATCAAATAAACCCACACCCCACGTGAGTAGTCATCAACCAATGTCAAAAAATACCGAGCACCGGTCGTAGAGGGAACGTCATAAGGACCCCACAAATCGCAATGGATAATTTCAAACGCATTCTTACTATTATTTGTACTTAATGGAAAAGGGCTACGAATATGTCTAGCACGATGACAAACCTCACACGGTTTTGACAAAGGCAATTTCTTAGTACTGAAAAATGGAAGAAGTTTAACTATATGATCAGACGGATGGCCCAATCTATTATGCCATAAGACAAAAGAGTCCAAGCCACTATGCACGGCATGCGCGGATGTTTCAGCAGCTCGAAGATAGTACAGTCCATCCAGTCTCTCACCATTCCCAATCTCCTCCCTCGTAGCCTGGTCCTGAATAATACAAGAAGTAGCATTGGTTATAACTTCGCAATTTAAGGCATCGCTCAATTGAGATGCCGAAATCAAATTACAAGTTAATTGGGGCACAAATAACACCGGATTCAAAGTGATGGTAGGAGTGATAGTAACACGGCCCACATAAGAAGCATATATTTTGGAACCATTAGGCAAGCCAACAATGCGATTCGGAACAGTTTTAATATCAGTAAGTAGCGCAAAATTACCCGTAACATGATGAGAACAACCCGTATCGATTAGCCACTTACCGGAATGATCATGAGAAGGAGTGCCATACACATTTACCAGAGAAGCGGAAGTAACTTGCGACGAATCAGTCGAAGAACCAGCAGCCTTTGTGTGCACAGCATTACTTGACGAAGCCTGATTATTATCATGGTGGGTCTTATGCCCCTCCTCCACAGTACGGTCACTGCTACTACCGCGTCCACCCCCTCGACCACGCCCAGACGAGCCGCGGCCAGACCCCCTTTTTGCTCCTTTTAGTTCATAATACCAGTCTGGAATGTAACCAAGAAGAGAAAAACACATGCTTCTATCGTGTCCATCCCGAGTACAATGGGTGCAATGCAATTTCTGTCGCTCAGTCCTCGTCATTTGGGACGGAGGTTTAGGGGGAGGAGGACGACTAACACTATTAACATGAAAACTGGAAATTTCCGTCTTGGGTTCAGGGGAGGCACCAATACTACGAACCCTCTCCTCTTGACATACCATATGGTAAGCACGAGCAACCGACGGAAGAGGAGTTTGGGCCAATATGACAGAACGAAGGGAGGAATAGGGCAGGGGAAGCAAACCCAAAAGGAACGCATGTAATCGTTCTGATTCCCGGCGTTCGATGTGTTGCTTGGCACTCGTACAACCCGTACAACACTTACAGTCAATTATGGGTTGATGTTTATCAAGGTCATCCCATAATTGACATAATTTACCATAATAAACCGTAACGGACATACCTTCGGTTTGACGACAATCCCTCAGGCCACCGAGTATTTGCTGGATGCGGGACCCATCGATAACACCAAAACGCTCCTGTAACGCATCCCACAGTTCTTTTGCATTCTCGAACTTCGGAAGGAGGGACTTAACCTCCGGGGTGATAGTATTTGACAGCCATAATACTAACATGGACTGAATTGCGTCCCAATCTTCATCAGTGCAAGGGGGTTGCGGCGCAGTGATAGTGCCATTGACAAACGCGAACTTACGACGCGAGCGAAGCGCAACACGCACTTCGTGAGACCATTCACCATAGTTTTCAGGAGTAAGACGAATGGTAGTAATCGAATCCCCTGGCTTGTCTTGGGGACCGAGGTAAAACGGAGAAGAGGGATCTATTTTATTTGGTGATTCACCGTTCGTCATAACGACGGCAAGGGTTTTTGAATTTAGGATTTTAATTGTGTTTTGTTTCCTGATACCATGTTAAACACAAAAGAAATGAGAAACTTTCTTTCTCTGATTTTCTGATTCCCTTATTATCTTACTTGGAGCCAATATATATTACAAGAGGGTGAAGATGGAAACCGTAAGAATGCAAAACAAAAGGAATGCCAACCACTAAGGAATGCCAACCACTTGGCCTTCCTTAAACAATAATGCTAATAACCTATTAACTTTAATTTTTTATATCCAGTTTTACAAATAATTCAACTGAAAATTTAATACATTTTTTTTGGAATTATTGATTTTGCACCAAGTTTAAATTAAAAAGTCATTTCTTATAGATATTTTTCCCGCTTTTACACATATTAGTAAGAAAATACTTATGTAACTAATAGCACCCCCCCTTTAATTGAAGGATGATCTAATAGTAAATTAGTGTTGATTAATTAGTCATGTTAGTTTCATTGGAAAATAATACTCATAATAGTATCGATATACTTAGAAAAATAATACAAAAATAAGTTATATTATATTATATATTTATAATCACAACCGTTTACAAAATTATAAATAAAAAAACACTCAACAAAATAAATTACAAAGTGAATTCTAATTTGTGAAAAACTATCAATTTATTTAATATGAAAATTTCATGGGCTATTGTTATGTAAAAATTTCCCGAGTTACATGGGCTATTGTTATGTAAAATTTCAAGCGGGTTACTTTATAATATTGGATCATGTCGTAAATAAGTCGGGTGACTCGCGCCTGAACATGCTCAGATAGCATGCCAAAATTGGTGTATGCCGCTCTTTTCACCTTTTTACAATTGAAAAAGATAATTTGTCTAAAAAATGAATCGAATTTGCTATTATCGCTTTAATCATATCACTAACTACATCACTTCTAATGTAGTAGTTATAAACATCAAGTTTTTTTATATAATTTGTTTAACTCATAATATGATTTATTTGTACGTTTGAATTAATTTGTTTTATACTTATTTCATGTTTGATACAAGAATGTTAATATGTCGGGTTTAATATTTTATATGATGCCTTCTATATATGCGCATGTATGTGAATTTCAAAAGTTGACATTACAATTCATTTTGTTAAATATTTGATAATAATATTTGAAAAACAAACCCGTGCAATTTGCACGGGTGTAAAACTAGTTTATGTAATTTATGGAGATTGCATAGTAGGCCACCTCATTGGTGTGCATTATGAACAAGGCTCACTTAGGGTGCACCAAAGCATTCTATGTAAACTTATCACCACATGTCCAACCATCGCAACGCAACTGCCAATTGGCCAACCGTCACAACACTATTGTGTTTTAATTAACGGGGTATTGAAACAACATATTTAGAACTTAACGCATGTTTCCACCCACACTCCTTCGAATTAAAGATGTATTGATTTGGATCTTTCGTATTCACTACTAAATGGTTTCAAATGTCATCTATTTCTTGGTAATTGCCCAAATCTACCCACATAGTATCATAAATTCATACTTCCCCTGTCCCGTTGATTTGTTTGCCTTTTATATTCTTTATGAGAGATATTTTAATCAAAGACAAACAAATGACTGGGACGAAGGGAGTAATATTTGTGAATGCGTAGCACTGATACAAAATCTTCTTTGTTAGCCTTAAGTAGAAACCAAGTGTATACATTTTCTAGTATGGTATTTCTATGTATAAGAAGTATTCAGCTTGATCTTTATGAGGTCGAGTTCCATAACTGCTCAAGATCATCTTGCCACCTTACATATATTAATTGTGATGCTTGGATTCTTCACTTATCCTAGCGTATCCGGCAGACTCTCGGACGCGGATCCGAATACAGATCCCTTGTCGGATCCTTATCAAATCGAATCCTTCGGCTTGGTTAAGTCATAAAATGAAGAATCAAATGAAACGGTAGATGTAACTATGGAGAGTGATAGTGTTATGAAAATATGGAGGGGGTGAAGAGAATTATAGGGAAGTGTAAAAGTTGATTTTTTTCTTACTCCTTGTTTTTTTATAGAGAGATAAAAGGTTTGGTGAGTCATGGTAAACTCTTTTTTTATTGGCAAGCAATATGCAAAGTTTAGGTCTTTAGAGCATATATATAGAGATTTTGGTTCTTAACTATATTTGATTTAGAGCATGTCATAACAAGTTCTCCCCATCTTCTTGTACAAACTTCTTACGAGAAACGAAGATATATATTACTATGTACTTTTTAAAGAATCCTCAAAGTAACGGAAAAATTAATGGAGAATATTTTCTTTCCGGATAAAACCTTCTTTACATTATAATGGAATAATATAAAAAGACTAACCAAATTGGTTCTGCTTTATTACTATGAAATAGAAATCTTTTGATACATTTTACTACACAACTGTTAGTAAATGTCATTGAAAATAACCCCTATGCGTTAAGTAATACTTCGTACTTTGTAGATTCAATCCCTTTGCCCTATACATGGTTTAAAATCGCTGTATTACGAGTAGAGCTGGCAAGTCTGACCCGACCCGAGTGACCCGACCCGAAACCCGAGCAAAACCGACCCGACCCGACCCGAGAATACTGCAACCCGAAACCGACCCGACCCGACCCGATGACGACCCGTAACCCGTTGACGACCCGAAAATCAGTGACCCGAACCCGACCCGAACCCGACCCGACATTGCCCCGACCCGATATTGACCCGATTAAATTGACGCTCTGACAATTATTAACCTTAATAATGATCAAAATGAAAGTGATCTATTGTTTAAATTGATATGTTTGACTTAATAATGAATTAATTAAACCAAATAATAATTTAAAACTAGATTTAATGGAAAAATATTGAAATATTGCGAAAAAATAACCGGACCCGATTACGACCCGACCCAAACCCGACCCGACCCGATGTATCATTTGACCCGAAAATGACCCGACCCGATAACGACCCGACCCGACCCGACCCGACCCGAAAGGGTTGTCTGACCCGATACGACCCGAACCCGATACGACCCGAACCCGACATGACCCGACCCGAACCCGACCCGACTGACCCGATTGCCACCCCTAGTTACGAGTAGGAAAGTTTGGGGACATGTCGCGGAATCGTCCTCGACTTGGCTGTGTCGTCACGCTTCGAGTCGTGGTCATCTCGGTAATATTTATTTTACAACCTTTTGTAGATATTTTATCATCGATTTGGCTATTTCATATACATTTAGGATTAAATTGATTTAGAATAAATCATTTGACCAATGCTATAAAATTTTAAGAGCTTTTCATTAAAAAAATTGGCCGGTGTAAGTTATAACTCGTTAATTTCGGGTTTGTCCGGGCCGAGTTGCCCAAAATTTTTCAATTTTTTAAATTTACCCAAGCGCGGGATATCTTGTATCGGTCGCCTTCGAAACCGATTCACCTCGGCCGAGATTTTAAACTGTGGCCCTATCAGTTGTTCGGGGGAAGCTTTTGTTGTGGTACACTAAACTGGGCAGTCAAAGTTCTTCCTCTCTTACATGTATCGCAAATTCATCAACATTCGTGAGAACATTCATGAGTAGCATTGATAGACAATCTTCTTTGTTAGCTCTAAGTAGAAACCAAATGTATACATTTTCTATTATGGTATTTATATGTATGAGAAGTATTCCGCTTGATCTTTACGAGGTCGAGCTCCATCAACGCTTAAGACATCATCTTGTCGCCTTTTACAACCTTCTTACGAGAAATGAAGATATATGTTAACTTGTACTTCTTTTCTCAAGAATCCTCAAAATAACGGGAAAATTCATGGAGAAGATATTCCTTATGAGGTAAAATCTTGTTTAGAGTATGATGGAATATAAAATGATTAACTAAAGTGATTGCGCTACCATGGAGTATAAATCTTTGATACATTTTACTAACACAACTTTTATTAAATGTCATTGAAAATAACGCCTTTGCGTTAAATAATACTCCATAGTCCATACACACAAAAGGCTTCTTAAACATTCAACCTCTTTGCCCTATCACTTCATTTGCTCCAAGAAGTTTTTGTCATTTTTGTTGTCGTACACTCCAATACAAAGTTGTGGATTCAAAGTTCTTCCACTTTTTGTTGCTTGTATAACCAATGTATTACTGACATTTTTAGGTGGAATGATAAAGCTTGTTTCACTGGATATGTTGAATTCAACAATCATTCGAGCTCGATTTTCTAAAATCTTTAATCATTGAAGGGCAGTAACTCCCAATATCTAGCAATCACAAAGACTTAAGGAAGAGAATCTTTACATATTCGTTATTAAGGAAGGTTTTTATACGACGTGTATCCTAATGGTTACCATTGGATACATACTCTACCTCGTAGTGGAATATTTTTTTTATCCTTGAAGGATAAACAAAATTCGTTATTATTAAGGAATATTTTTGTACAATGTGTACCCTATATTCCTAATGGTTACCATAATACCATTGGATACATCCTCTATCTCGTAATAGAATATTTTGTTTATCCTCGAAGAATAAACAAAATTATTGTTCATTTTCAGAACAAGATCATGTGTCATGCCCAATGTTAGATTTATTGGGGTAGTAGGAGTCACTTTTACAAGCCAATCATTTGACTTGGCAACCTTCGTGTTGATAAAAGTGAATCTCCTAGACAACCTTGCAAACTTGAATTTGTTTGTCAAGGTCGGTGAACAACACTTGATCAGGTCAAGGTCGGAGGTCGAAGGCTTGTCCGAGGATGAAATAAGCTCTCAAACTCCACAAGGTCATTCTCACTTTTATTCATATTCGTTAATTTTGCACATTTTGAATACAAAGTATGTATGACAACATTCGCTTTTAACTTACAATTTACCATAACTTTGCTTCATTACTTCTCTTGGTTTGTATTCCGTAGAGGTTTCACCTTCTAGTGATATTATCACTAATTGCTTGTACTTCACTTATACTATTTGTGTGTGGGGAAGGATTTGTCTTAAGAGCAACACATTACATATTGCAATCTTTCTTAGCACCTTATAGGTACTTATACACTATAATTTATTACTCCCTCCGTCCCGTGATTTGTTTACCTTTGGTTTTGGCACAAAGACCAAGGAGAAAGGACGAGATTGGGTGACAAGTGGACATTAGTCTCACTGGATGATCAAATTATTCATCAAAAATCTTCTCGAAATAAAAAGGTAAACAAATAAATGAGACACCCAAATATGAAAAAAGGTAAAAAAATGACCGAGACGAAGGGAGTACTAAATTTGTTAGTTTCTCTTTATTGAGTCATATCACTAATAAGTTTGATTCAGAAACTCAATGGTAAGCTATATGTATAATGCTAATTTACTTGATTATGTTAAAGAAATAAAAATTTACCGGAAAATTCACGTGATAACTCGTGTTTACGAGATCATAAAGTGACGATTTTTTTTTTCAGAAACTCAATGGTAAGCTTTGCCATTTTGCACGAAATACCCAAAATTTTGATTTAGAAAACATTAAGAGGTCATAACTCGTGTTTACGAGATCATAAAGTGACGATTTTTTTTTCAAATCGATATCTTTCCGAGAACTACGATTTGAAAAAAAAATTATTGTATTTGGATCCCGTAGCTAGGAGTTATTGCATGTCAAAGTTTTTTTGACCGCACAAACTTTGAGCGAGTATATCTCTTGGTTACGAATTCCGAACTCGACAATTTTTTTTTTCAAATCGTAGTACTTGGAAAGACGATCGATTTAAAAAAAAAATCGTCACTTTCTGATCTCGTAAACACGAGTTATGACCTCTTAAAGTTTTCTAGATCAAAATTTTGGGTAATTTGTGCAAAAATGGTAAACCTCGAGGGTACCATGTGAATTTTCCGCATAAATTTATATGCATAGACAATTAGACAGCTAAACTAAGGTGGCAAGACGATAAGAACAACAATTACATATCAACTACTTACCATACTGGTATGCTGTATAAGAGATTCCCATTTGAGTAAGTCAGGAAATGCAATAAAAGAGATCAATAAGAGCAGCAAGGGTCTGGGAATGCTAAGTCGAGAATATTTTGAAATTATTATGTAATAAAACAATGTAGTGAACATAACATTAAATATGTAAAACCATGAACCATATTTAAAGGTAAATGCATATCTAGAAAAGTGTATACTCGGGATCACGAACCTCAGACGATGTTTGGTAGCTCATGTCTATCTCAGCTGCCATCATCTCCAATATATGTGGCGGAGGCACTGCAAGTCTCCCTGGTTGGCGAGTGGGCTGCCAGTTCGATGAACGGGGAGCATGGTATCTAGGACCCACATTGTTAGCCCCAGCTTGCGCTTGCTGCAACGTATTCGTAATGTACCCGAATAACGTAGGACCAGGGCCTGATCCCAGGGTATCCTGAGGAGACAAGCGAGGCCTCCCGATTGGTCTGGCTGACAGAGGAGCCTTGGGACCAGGGGTCCTTGGATGGGACCCAAAACCTCCAAAATTAGAGCCTAGACTTCCGACAGCTGGCGCTTGTCCTCTCCCAGGTGGAACACCAGCCCCTAAGTTCATACTCATAAGTGAGTCGAACAATGTCATATTTTGCCGGGTTCCAGACTCCGCCCTCCGGCTGACAGGTCCCTGAGACCTTTTGGGACGGCCAATGGGGCTTGGACAAGGACGATTGTCAGAGCCTGACGGTGGGTTAGCTCTAATCCTCATTTGGTCATGGACATCCATGCCAGCGGGAATCTCAGGCTGAGTCGATAATCCTGCAGCTTCGGATACTGGTCTAACGGTTGCACTGCTGGCAGTACCCGAGCAACCATCATCCAGTGCCGAGGCTGGAGCCTTCCTTGGGGGATCTATGACAACTTCAGCTGGTACATCTGATCCCGTATTTTGAGTCTCATCGTCTGAGACTAAATCCTCAGTGGGACTGAGGTTTAAAGTGGAGCCACTAGATTGATCATCAAGATTTAACCGTGATACAGATTCATTAAGGCTCCTTAATGAACCTTGTTCGTTTGCACCGACAGAATCCCCATTAAGGTTCCTTGTGCAACCTTGTTCAGCTGCATTAACAGAAGCCATATCAGGGGAAAAAACGATTTGGGTACGACAAGGTAGTATTGAAGGTAACATCCAAAACTAGAAAACCAGATGCATACCGCCATTATGAGACAAAGAGTTTTGGCTGAGTTCAGTCATCGCGTTAGATGATTCAGTAGTATTGTTACTTTGATTCCTCTTGGATTCCATTTTACACTCGCTAACCTGCATTGTTGGCAAATTCAATGATGATTTAGTATGGTTACTTAGCCTCAAATGGCCCTGTCTGTAAATAAATTTACCTACGGGAAAATGGAGATAAGGCCAAAAGGAGGGCGAGTGAGTCAAACTAACACAATTTTGAGTAGTTTAGTGAGTTGATGACGGTTAATGGAGACTACAAATTACAGAAGGAAATGCTCAATGTAAAAGTTTAGTTCTAATCAACTAAAACTATTTCCTTTCAGAAGTGATGTGGAGTTTATAAGTTGAGCAAGTATTGTATAAGATGGTTATTACTTATTCGGTTAAAGTTTAAGACCCACCAAATTCCACCATTTATTAAATTCCCAAAGTCTCATGAGAGACGATCTTACAAAATATTCCATATCTTTTGGGCGACCGTTTATTTACTCTCTTGTTTTAATATGATTTCAATTCAATGGGTAAATGATCATGTTTATCTCTCACCTTTTGACGCGTAAGACCGTCTCATACTCAAATTAATGTATCCCCGACAAACATCCCTTCTCTAAATTTGCTTTCATTTGGAGATAAATTTATAGTCAAACAAAATCTATCAAAGTTCAAACTAACATGGTGATTTTGCACAAAAAAAACAAATAAATAAATTGTTAGCACAAAGATTATTCTAAGAACAAGCAAAAAGTGAGGTAAAGATCATTCTTCTATAAGAGATCACTCAGTATATTTGATCAAATGAAATGAACAAGAAAAGGTCAATGAATTATACTCTCTCCGTCTCGATCAATTGTTGTCATATTCTATTTTTGGTGTCTCAGTCAATTGTTGTCCTTGTGTATATTAAGAAAATTTTCTATGAGTAATTTGACCTTCCAATGGGGACCATCGTCCACTTATCATAACCACAAATGGTCCCCTACTCTTTCCTTTATCTTTGTGCCAAGATGAAAGGATAACAATTGAGCGGAATGGAGGGACTACATAAGAAATGGGGAAATCAAACTCAAACATCATACAATAAAACATGTATGCATGCATGCATTATACATCGATCATCAAGGAAAAACATAGCACAATTCACAACAATAATGATGTTAATAATAATTTAGAAACAAAGGAACCAAAAATGAATGAAAAAAAAAACATTAAACAAAACTTGTGAGTTGCAAAATTAAAATAAAGCAAGAACAAATAATAAGAAAAAAGTATACCTGCTAAAAGGAATGAAGAATGATAGAATTTAAGAGAACTTGTGAGGTAAGCAATGGAGAATGAAAGTAGAGGTGATTGTAATTCTCTTATGAAATGTTAATAATAGTGAAATGAAGTGAGTTAAGTAAAGGAGAGTTTTTAAGGTATGATAAATTTTAATACATGTGACCACCTAATTTGAGTGTTTTTTTTATCCATTTTCTTCTTTTTTTTCACTGATTTTTTTTCTTAATTTCTTTATTTGTAAATTGTCAATTACCTTTTCTGATTTTTTTTAGGCATGACTTTTTAACTAGTTTTTGTACCCGTGAAAAATTACGGATGTGCTTGAGTTTTTTTGTCTAAGTTCACATTTAACATAACCTCGTTGTTTGGAGCACGTTGACATTTTCGAAAGAGTTAGTTTTCCCATATGTGCATAACACTGTATACTGATTAATTCTATGTGACTTCAATGTTCTGCTACAAACCGCTTGTACTCCGAGTCCTAAACAAGTCAGGATTCGGGTAATATTAGTCGGTCCTACAGGGTCACACTAGATGAGTTTTAGGTAATATTATAATTAATATTGATTAATTATTAAGGGAATAATTTTCTTCTTCTGATTTTTTTTCACTGATTTTTTTCCTTCTTTTTGATTTTTTTCTTAATTTTGTGATTAATTTCTTTACTTGTCAATTGTCTATTTTTCTTTTTCTGATTTATTTCTTAATTTTTTGATTAATTTCTTTATTTGTCAATTGTCAATTTTTTTTTCTATTTATTTCTTTGTAGGCTTGAATTGTTAACTCGTTTTTGTACCCGTGAAAAATTACGGTTGTGTTTAAGTTTTTTTGTGTAAGTTCACATTTAACGTAACCTCATTGCTTGGAGCATGTTGACATTTTGGTAGCCTTGTGTACTCAGTCACACAAAAATGTTTCACATGAGTTGTAATTCATGTATATTGGTGAAATTAGAACAATAGATCAATAACATCTAATGTCACATGAATTAAGATCGGATATTCAACAGTAATTGGATGTAGTAACTTATTCATGTCACTTGTATTTAACTCAACATTGAGAACTATGATCCAAAACTTACCCTGCCAATTGAAATAGTTGATACATTCGTAATACATTTGCATCATGTAGCTGTATTAACAACGCTCGTGTCACACCTATAACAATATCGTTATGTATATTTGAGAACATTACGAAATGTTTCCAAATTTTCTTTAATTTTGTAGCGACTTATAATTGCAAGCTGATTTTATCTTTTCATCATATCACATGTCAAAAGTTCCCTCTCGAGGGTTCCTGACGTCGCTGTGCGGGTAGGGTGCTCCACGGAACGAATTTCCATGTTTAGTGGTCGTGTTAATTCTGCGTTTTGTTTTATTTTACATAGGCATAAAGTTAAATCGAATATAATATATCCTAAATTTTCCATAATAACTTGGTGGGAACTCCTAATTTGAATCACTTCTGATCTTTAATTTACCGTTGATCGGGCCTGTCGCAAGCCCAATACAAAGATAATTCACCCAGACTAGGCTAATAACAAATTAATTTAATTAGGGAAGAAGGGGTCGATCCTCAGGGAGATGGTATTTCCTATGGATTGTGAATCGTCTCACAATTGAGTTTTATCTAATGATTTTCTGGGTTTTGAGGTTTTGAATTCTAAACTAATAAAGAACATAAATGAAAATAAAATAAAAGCAAACTAAAATGAAAACGATAAAGCAAATGATGATTTAACAAAAATGAGAAGCATCTAGGGAAATAGGTTCACACATGTAGATTGACATATTGATGAAATTGGATTTAGGATATGCAAATAATTCATTGCGAGTTCGTAAGAATGATGTGTTCATTACAATCATAGATCAGATGGTCTAGCAGGCATTTAGGCGATTTACTAGGTCTTAATCTACCATGACATGCTTTGTCTATTCAAATCTCGTATGTCTACCTTGGAAAAGAATTCCATACTAGTCAATGATTGTGATCAGGAATCGTCAACTATCGTTAAAGTCCAAACATGCATAGACACAACGTTTTAAAAGCACAATTTCTTTTATCCAATTATCATCTTTTAATCAATCCAACATGGCTACCCTACTCCCTAGAAAGGTGAGTACTCACTCATGATTATGTTTATGTTTAAGATGATATTAGCAATAAAAACTAGGATAAACATGTTTAGTTGGTTTTTGACAATAATTTAGACTCTCTATAAGGTGATAATAACGACGCTATTTGACAATCTAAGGAATGAAATTACGATTATAACAACATGAAAAATGAATCTAAATGATATGAATAGAAAATAACAATCAAATGAAAAACAATAAAGGATAATAAGCAAAGGATAAATTAGGAATACCTAGGGACGATCAACAACGAAAGTGATAACGATAATAGAAATCCCTCGCATAGAATAATCGCTCCTTGAATTACCATACTTATACCCAACAAAGTAGACTACAAAGATTGAAATTCCTATTGATCTAAGCTAATGTTGTGATATGAAATGGACAGAAATAAACTAAGAACAAAAGACAAAAGAAGGAACTAATCTAAACTAGAAAGACTAAAACTAAAGAGAAAAGAAAAGATTATTCTAAAGAGGATTTGTAAGAAGATTGTTGTGAGTTGTGTGGGATAGAGATGATTTGAGAATAGGGGCTAGAGTATCTATATATAGCATTAGGGTTTCGTGGAGAAGAGGTCAGGCATTAAACACATAGGACAAAAATAGGAAGTTGAAGTCGTCATGCTCGGATCAGCAAGGACACCTGATCGGGTACACACTTACCCGATCGGGTAAGTGGGCATCTAGAAGTATTTGACTAACGTTTCATCTTCCTTCGTTTTTACTTGACTTCCATCATCCCCCTTGACCTCTTCAATCGGATTTATTGATAGGGTTTGATGTAAAGCGATGAATTCTTCCGCCTAATTGATTGATCTTCCGACAACTACGAAACCGTCTTTGCTTCTTCTCTCTTTTGAATTAGTGAACCTTCTTGAAATGCCTTTGACATGGTCAAGCTTGCTTCTTCAAATCGTCGGGTTCTAGGCAAATGCTCGGAAATATAGAAAAAGGGCGTAAAAACGTCACTTTCCCTACAAAACAGGTTAGAACACAGGAATTCGCCTAGAAGACGATATTAGCTCGTAAAATGGCTTAACAAAGTATAAATGACATACAAAACCGAGCTAAAATGGGGGTTAAAATCATACAAATATTCACTTATCAAACTCCCCCAAGCTAAACATTTGCTTGTCCTCAAGCAAACATAACAAACAATACCAGGATAAGGTTGCAAGCATTGGCTACTATACCATCAAGAAACAAATCTCAACGTAAAACTTTGAAAACATAATGAATCATAACCCAAAAACAACGTGGGCAAGAATGATACAAAAACATGGCTGAAATTTACATAACGGCGTAGCACAAAGAATTTCATTATAGAATTTCGGCTCTTGCATGATCTTTTGACAAATGGACTCTCACGATACACTCGAACACTCATTTATGTAAAAGGTGATTTCTTTATGTGTAAATGTTTTTGAGACACTCACCTATCTGCGACTTCTGAAAATGTGTCCGCGATCTAATATGGTAAACAATTCAAAACACAAGTCAAAGATCACAATGCACATAGAAAAGAAGCCGAAAAATAAGGAGAAGGCTTTGGGAAATAGGTGAAAGGTGGACAAACAGTTATGGTCATGTGAAGGTTAGAATGAGCTAGCAACTGACCAATGATAAATGAATACTCAATCCAAACTTTCGATGAATTCCCAAAAGACGAAAAACGAAGCCAGAAGTAACGATTTGGCTTATTACACACGAAACACAAGGGTAAACTCCTTCTATTGATTTGACATTTTGAGGAGATACTCACAACTTCTTCTCTTATTTCTTTTCTTTCTTTTGTTTTTTGTTTTCTTCTTTTTTTTCTTTGAACATAACTTCACTTCTTGAACTTTTTCGTTCTCCAAATTCACTTTGACAGATAAGAACAAATCTCCTCAAAAGAGCACCCATACACCATAGTCTAGCTACTAGCTCAAAAGGTAGGCAGTTTTTATTTGTAGCTAATATTTTTGTGAAGCATTTGTATGAAGGGGCTAATTTTGAGGGGCAATTTAAAGTGAAAAAGGTTTCAAATCTTAGTGAATCATGAATGCAGTGCTTATAGAAATGAAATGAGTACCATACTTATGTGTTTCGACATGACACACATCACAAGGAAAACTAAACACACCTAAATGAGACTGGGTATAGATATACCAGTCTAAGGAGGTTCTACCTTACAATATATGTAACTTGCCAAATGTCAAGATCAAGCAAACTCATCTATAGATTCATTCCATGCCTACTGTGTACAAGACTTCCCCATGTATGCTCAATTCAATGAATATTGAATCATTATGGTTTGAAAGCTCTAAGTTTGGGAAATGTAACATGATAGCGTAATAAACAAGCAAGCAAAGCATGAAAAGCATTCAATGATGTTCAAAATTTTTAAATTTCTCTCTAAAATCTTCTCTTTCTTATTCAAAATTTGAAAAATATAACTAAAATGCAAAATGCAATCCCTCCCCCAAGCTAAACATCACATTGTCCTCAATGTGAGCAGAAAGACAAAATATGCAATGAGATGCTTAATGGGAAGAAAGGAAAAATGAAAGAAGAATGAAGCTTACTAGTCAGTGCGGACTCCCTCAAGCTAGTCTTTTGTACTTGACAAGGAAGGTCTTCAGAGATTCTTCAAAAACTCTTTCATCTGCAAAGGAAATCTAACAAAACAACGTAAAAGGGAAAAAACAAAAAAATAAAAATGCAAAAAGGGAAAAACACGGGTTGCCTCCCGAGAAGCGCTTGTTTAACGTCCTGCTCGACGAATTCTGCTATGAAATCATTGGGTTGTGGATGAACGCTCCATATAGACAATATCTAAGCATCCGATGATAAAATTGCTATAGTAGAGTTTCAGTCTGTGTCCATTGACTTTGAATTTCTCACCATTGCTAGTCATTAGTTCCACATAGTCGTACTTGCTAACATATGTGACAGTGAATGGTCCAGACCATCGGGATCGAAGTTTTCCCGGAAAAATTTTCAAACGGGAGTTGAAAAGAAGTACTTGGTCACCGACGTTAAATTCTTTTTTAATTATCCTCTTGTCGTGCCAACGCTTTGTTTTCTCTTTGTAAATTCTAGAATTCTCATAAGCTTGCAAACGAAATTCCTCTAGCTCATTGAGTTGCAAAAGTTGTCTATCAGCGCTAAGCTTAGTGTCTAAGTTGAGTTCTTTGATAGCCCAGTAAGCTTTGTACTCTAACTCGACAGGAAGATGACAGGCCTTTCCATAAACCAATCGATAGGGAGATGTTCCAATCGGGGTTTTGAAAGCTGTGCGATAAGCCCATAAGGTATCATCGAGCTTATTACTCCAGTCGGTTCTAGATCTTGAGACTACTTTCTGAATAATTGTTTTGAGCTCTTTGTTTGAGACTTCTACTTGACAGCTGGTCTGAGGGTGCACTACTACAAATACAGGCAATAACAACGCCCCATCAACAACGCATACTCATGAAAATAAAGAAAAACCGTTGTGGAATGGATAATTATTTTTCCGCGGAATTTTATTAAACCTAATAACAACGGTGTTAGTTTTTCGAACTTTGTTATTAGTTTTAACAACGGCGTGAACTAAAATAACCGTTGTAAATAAATTTACTAATAACAACAGTTTATTCTATATCCGTTGTTATTAATTTAGCGCGAAATAATGAAAATTAATAACAACGGGTATGAAAAACCCGTTGTTATAATGTGTTATTAATTTGGCGCATTATTTGGCTTAAATTAATAACAACGGAGATGATTTTGTTGTACGTTGTTGTTAGTTAACTTTGTTAGTTAACAACGGATTTAACTTTGTTAACCGTTGTAAATAGGTAACCTAATAACAACGGTGAATATGAATATTAACCGTTGTCAATACTTTTAATAAAGATGAAAAAAACACAGAACACTAATAATACTGTACTGCAACACAAAAACACAAACACAAAGCGATTATACTGCATCACAAAACCACCAACACTAATAATTTATTGATTTCCTGATCGTCTCTTTGTCATCATCTCCGTCTGCTATTTCTTATTAATCCGGTATTCTAATAATTTTTCTTTATTGATTTCCTGAATTTCGTTTATTTGTGAATTAGTTGCCTTATACATTGCATTTTCTGAATTAGTTTTAATTAGTTGGATTTTCTGAATTACTTGGCTTACTATATATACTACGAATGTAGATAAATGACTCGAACTTGGATGAATGCTGCGAATATGAGTGACCCAAACTATAAGGATGGTTTAGCTGAATTTTATGAAGTCGTTGCGAACAATTTGAATGGTTCTTCTAGTATTCCATGCCCTTGTGAAAGATGTGGTAATATTAGGTATATGGCTATTCCGGACGTTAAAATTCACCTAGAAAAGTATAGTTTTAGTCGATCCTATACCCGTTGGATTTTTCATGGGGAATCATTAGAGGAAGATAATAATTTTGAAGAAGATGATCTTGAGGTATACGAAAGGATAACTGATGATCCCGAGTTTGCCGAGTATGTTGAGTTGGAAGCAGACGAGTTGAATGTTGGGTCTACAGATAATGAAGAAAAAGATGATGAATCAAATGCTTTTGAAGATGAAAACATTAATTTGGATGACCTTGACAACATGTATAAGAAGTTGTGTGAGTCTGAAGCGCCTCTATACCCTGGTTGTAAGTACACAAAGATGGTCGGCTGTGGTGAAGTTGTATAATATCAAGGGGGCAAATGGGGTTAGTGACACATGTTTCACTAGTTTATTAGCCTTGATAAACGACATGCTTCCAGATGGTAATGTTCTTCCCGTTAAGACATATGAGGCTAAAAAACTAATTAGAGGGGTGGGTATGAAATATGAGAAAATACATGCATGTCCAAATGATTGCGTATTGTATCGAAAATTATATCAAAACTTAACCAATTGTCCGGTTTGTTTTGAGTGGCGTTATAAGGATAAGGAAGGGATCCCGGCTAAGGTGTTATGGTATTTTCCAGTGATACCAAGATTCATAAGGATGTTTGCGAATAGCAATGATTCAAAAATGTTAACTTGGCATGAAACTGGAAGAATAAATGATGGGAAGCTAAGACACCCGGCAGATGGTATGCAATGGAAATCGTTCGACGCTAAGTATCCTGATTTCGGCATTGAACCTAGAAACTTACGTCTAGCGCTGTCCACTGATGGAATGAACCCACATGGAAACATGAGTACCCAACATCGTACTTGGCCAGTAGTGTTGGCAATATACAACTTACCTCCATATGTGTGCATGAAAAGAAAGTACTTGATGTTGTCGTTGTTAATTTCCGGCCCTAAACAACCTGGAAATAATATAGATGTCTATTTGGAACCTCTTTTAGATGATTTGCGAATTTTGTGGGATAGTGGGATAGAAGTATTTGATGCATCTAGGAATGAAACTTTCAATTTGAGAGCGATGTTATTGTGTACAATAACCGACTATCCGGCTTATGGCGACCTTTCTGGGCATACGGTGCATGGGAAAGAGGCATGTCCATTGTGGGGGGAGGATATCGAGTCTGAATACTTGAAGTGTTCTCATAAGTATGTGTATTTGGGAAATAGGAGGGGCTTGGATCCTGACCATTGTTATCGCAAGCAGCAGAAAGCATTTAATGGACGTCAAGAACATCGTCAACCTCCTAGAATTTTGAGTGGGCATGAAGTTTATCAGAAAGTAAAGCATATAGAGATAAAATATGGGAAGAAGAACGGCTCGAAATTGTCTACTCGTGGGTATAAGAAAAGATCCATATTTTTTGATAAACTTCCATATTGGCCTGACCTGGAGGTCAGGCATTGCCTCGATTTCATGCACATTGAGAAAAAGGTATGTGATAATATTATCAATACCCTCCTGAATGTTCCCGGTAAAACAAAGGATAACGCCGCAGCTAGGGAAGATATGCAAATGATGGGTATTAGGCTAGAGTTGGCACCACAGAAGAGAGGTAATGGTACATTTTTACCGCCAGCAGCTTATACCCTTTCACGGAATGAGAAAAAGAGTTTTGTGCATGCTTGAATGGAATTAAAGTGCCACATGGTTATTCGTCCAACATCAAAAGTCTTGTGTCGATGCAAGATCTAAAACTCACCGGGTTAAAGTCACATGATTGCCACACTTTGATGCAACAATTACTATCCGTGGCTATTCGCTCCATTTTACCTGAAAAGGTACGATATGCTATTACCAGATTCTGTCACTTCTTCCAGTCCATATGCGATAAAGTCATCGATCCCGATGATGCGGATTCATTGCAGGACCTCGTTGTCACCTCTCTTTGTCATTTTGAAATGTATTTTCCACCCTCTTTCTTCACTATCATGATTCACCTGACCACTCACTTGGTTAGGGAGATTTTGTACCTTGGGCCCGTGTACTTGAGATACCAGTATCCTTTCGAAAGATTGATGAAAGTGTACAAGGACTATACATCTAATTGGTATCGTCCAGAAGGTTGTATTTCTGAACGTGCTATATGCCTATATTAGACGAAGCTCTTGCATATTGTTACGCTCATCTCTCCCCTGAGGAGTTAATTGGCGTTCCAAAGAATCGTCATAGTGACTGGATGACCGGAAAAGGTATTAGGGGCCGGGTTGAAAAAATTGTGGCACGTGACATGTTACATTTAGCACATACGTATGTGCTAAACAACGAAGATAAGGTGCAACCTTATATTCAACAACACAAAGATGAGCTCAAATACGATCACCCAAACAAGAGCGAGATGTGGATTGCAAACGAGCATAAGAAGAGGTTCGGAGAGTGGTTTAGGAATATTGTCTTGGAGTATAAGAATTTGTATGGTGATGACATCTCTCTTAGGTTACTACGTCTTGGATTAGGTCCAAATGCCAGGGCCACTTTTTTCAGCGGTTTTGCTATTAATGGTTATACTTTTTACACCCGCGAGCAAGATGAGTTGAGCACAATGCAAAATAGTGGTGTGAGTTCTGAATTTGAGGCAATGCACTTTGCTACTTCAAAAGATAAAAAACCTATTTGGGGAAAATGCCTTTATTATGGTGCTATTCAAGAAATATTGGTATTAGATTACATTGATTTCACAATACCTCTGTTTCGATGTAACTGGGTTGATAACAACAACAATTGTGTTCGAAAGGATAAAATGGGATTTACGTTGGTCAATTTGGATAAGGTTGGCAATCATAAGGATGATCCTTTCATAATGGCATCCCAAGCTAAACAAGTGTTCTATGTCACCGATCCTATGGATAAGAAGTGGTCTGTTGTACTATCTATAAGGAGTAGACGGGGTGCACCCGATAATGGTGGGGATAATGATCCGGATGTCGTGTTTGAGGGAATGGATCACTCTTCCACTGTATCTTATTTCGACAATGTTGACACTGATCATGATAACATTGAAAGCATCTATATGCGTGATGATCATGGTGAAGGTATTTGGGGTAACGAAGAAACTATGTCGGGCAAGAAACGTCCCCGATCCTGAGGTGGTATTGTCTTTAGTTTTTGTTAGCTTTGGTCATTGTTGAAGATTCCCAAATTATTTAGCTTTTGGTCATTCATTATACAGTCTCCATGTTTTGGTTTCTGCTGATATTGCAGTGTATAATGCTTATGATATTGCTGTCTTTGTTGGTTTCTGCTGATTATTATTGCAGTGTATAGTACTTATGATATTGCTTTCTCTTATAATTATAATTAAAAAAAAAATAAAGGTAAGCAACAACAACGGTTGTTGTAAATATACCCGTTGTGGTTAGTAATAACAACGGTTATTAATCACAAACCGTTGTCATAGTGTTTACTAATTACAACGGGTATGATACTATAACCGTAGTCATTACTCTATCACAACGGTGTGTTTATGATAACCGTTGTCAATATTTGTAGATAGGAAACACACACTAATAATACGACTGTACTGCAACACAAAAACTCTATCACAAAGATCTATTAAAGGAAATGATCATTTTTCTGTCATCATCTCCCTTATTATTTTTTAATTTGTGAATTTGTGAACGATTTCTTGAATTTGTGAATGTCACTTCCTGAATGTCGTTTATGTTTTTCACCAATTCAATGTCGTTTATTATTAGCAAATTTGTTAATGTCATTTCCTGAATGTCATTCAATTCTAATTTTGCTTTATCGTTTGAATAGCTTTGAATTGAATTAGTTTAATTACTTCTAAACTTAAGTCAAAAAACAAATTAACTTATCAACATTAATATTATTAAATAATAAGTTCAAACGGCGCCACACACAAATGGCGCCAAAACAACAACAACCAAACAACCAAACAACTACAACCAAACAACAACAACAAATTAAATTGAGTCCGGGTAAATCTCCCGGATAGCGGCCACCACTAGAGCATATGCATCAATCGGGTCAGCCTCGGCCAGAGCCAACCCTTCCCACTGCTCTACCTGGGTCACTTCAACGAGGTCGACACCATTTGGCCAACGGTAACGGTCATGTTCGGAAGCCACCCATAGATATGGCCCAGGCTGGTGGTCCGTGCTCTCAATAAAATCTTTTCGCCCATGCCCGGCCTTGTCAAACATTCTTGCCAGTTTGAATGCGGACGCACGATGAGCATCCGACATCCCAAACTCGAAAACGAGGTCCCCTGTAAAGTGCCTGCGATGATAATTTGGCCACATCTTCCTGATTAAATAGCCATTTCGAATAAGCGTATCACGGAGTTTTTTGTAACTTTTACACACAACGTAGCCACCCTCAATATGACAAGGCATTTCTTTCATGATGCAAGCCTATGGTTTAGTAAAAGTTCCAGACATTTTGTATGGTTGATGTTAGTATTGAGGCTGGGAAATTTTGTATGGTTTAGCAAATATGTTATTGATTAGAGTTGGGAATTTTGTATGTGGGTGATAACCTGCTTGTATTGAGGCTGTATTTATAGAGAGTTATTTATTGGAGTTATTTATTCACATGCATGCATTGGTTCACATGAAGGCATTGATTCACATGCATGCATTGGTTCCCAAAACGACTATACATTCACATGCATGCAGTACGTTATGGATTGAGTAAATGTGTGAATATGCAGTCAATGCATTTACTGCAATGTGCAGTCAATGCATTTACTGCAATGTGCAGTAACCCTATCACAACGGTTGTGGTAACGAAAACCGTTGTGGTTAGTAATAACAACGGGTTGTTGTACCAATAACCGTTGTTATTGCGTAATAACAACGGGTTTTTGTACCAATAACCGTTGTTATTGCTCAATATTATTATTTTTAATTAAAAGATATTGCAGTCCAAACCCGTGAATAAACAACAGCAGAACCAGCATTGATTAAAGCATCCATTGAACATCATCAATGGCAGCATAACCCCTCTATAAATACAGCCTCAAAACCCCTCCTGTAAATATTCCATAACTACCCTAAAATTAATATCATCAATGGCAGCAGTTAACCTTCCCAACGATGAAACGACCCTTACAAAATTGATTGCAGATGAGGAGGAGGCTCTTGCCGTGGTTCCCGCTGATCATCACCCATTGATTAAAGGATCCATTGAACATCGAAGGGATTATTGGATTAAGAGGCGTGAAGCAGTCCGACTTGTCAACCAAGCGTCGTCCTCATCATCGTCCTCTGTCTACCCACGTCGGCCTTATACTCGGAGGTTGGATGCCGCAAGAGATATGTTGAGCTGTACCCGTCCTACCTTATCTCCACATGCAAGACGTGTACTTGCAGGCATTGAATCTGTTATTGCAAAATACGAGGTTAATGATCCGGAAGTCATCAGTATCATCAATAGTGTTCCGGATTGTTGGTGGCAGTGTGAGAAAAGCTTTTTACACTTAACCGGAATTGTTCCGGATTATTTAACATCTTTATTTATTTGATGTCGGATGAATGTAATGTACTTTAGTATAAAATCTAGGTTATTCCTAATGAAATCAATGAGAAAGAATGTTGTTTAAAGTGTTTGAATTGATGTTCAATATTTTGATGTATTATTAGAAGTATATAAAAAAGGGTTTAGGGTTTAGGGTTTAGGGTTTAGGGTTTAGGGTTTAGGGTTTAGGGTTATTTTGAAGTAACACACGTATACTAATAATGATACTTAATAATTAAAAGTGATCCGACCCGAAAATGATACTTAATAATCATAACGCGGATAATAAATAATGATTTCTATCGAATTAAATAAAATAACCTGATACTAGCGAGCTAATTAATTTTGGGTCGGACAGTTTCAGGTTTGTGATGCAAAAACGGCCCGACGAATCTAACTACCTGATCGGAATATGGCCTATTATTATTAATAATAACCATTTATTTGTTGATAAAACGTACATGTGCATACATACATACACAATAATATAATATAATATATATATATATATATATATATATATATATATATATATATATATATATATATATATATATATATATATATATATCATTATTATTTAATTTGAGAAACATTGACGTACGTGTATATATAATACTTAGCTTGCTTACTTGAATTGCATGTATGTGCATTGATGAATCTGTTATTATTGCAAATTGTAGTACGAGCGTCGTTAATTAGAGATCCGGAAGTCATCATCATTTAATTATTATATATATATATATATATATCATCAATAAGTAGTACATATATATATACGAGGTAATTAATAATGACACGTGCCCCCGACCCTGCCCAAAAGCGATCGACCCGAATTGAAGTGCGTAGCTATTACGTACGCTTGCTCTGATCTAGAAAGTGGATTGCCCGATCGGTAACTGCTGGCCTGGCCACCCGATCGATTAGTTTCAGGTTAACTAGTGATGCATGATAATTATAATAACCAGTTCCTTAATTAAAAAGAAAATGACCCGATTCGAGGTAATTGAACCAAAAACTAAAAATAATTAATAACTAACACGATCGATAAAGTTATTAATTACAAACCCGCCGAATCTAACCCGATTGGAATTGATTCCCAGGCCAAACCCGATCCGAGCTAATAATTAAACGTAACTTACGCCTATAAAATAAAATTTAGAGCAAAGTAAAATAGATTAAATTAAATTTAGAGCAAAGTTAAATAAATTAATTTAGAGCAAAGTTAATGAGTTTATTTCGTGCCTCAAATTTTAATACCGCGCGCGCGTATCTGAAAAATTAAAAAAAATATACATAATCTATAAAAACGGTGTTTTAGAAATTCACCGTTGTTATTACTTTCAACAACGGTTTATAATAAATAAAACGTTGTCTTAGTGTTATTACTTTCTACAACGGGTGTTATTTAACCGTTGTTATTACTCTATAACAACGGTGGTTTGTAGGATAACCGTTGTCAATAGTTTCTCTTAATAAACCCTTTAGTTTCTCTTAATAAAAAATAATTTACAATCCTATAGAGTAAATTTTACACACGTACATTATCATCATCATCCTCCTCGTTTACAATCATCCTAGTTTACAACACAAATCTTTTTGTTTAGTATCATCATCATCCTCCTCGTACTCGTGATCATCATCCTGTTCTCTTTATCATCACCCTGCTCTCATTTTCTTTATCAGGTAATTTTTGTGTTTCGTCTTTAGGGTTTTAAGATTGAAGTTCATCTTTTTGTTTTCATTTTCTATTTATCGTTCTCTTTATCATGTAGTTTCATTCCTTTCTAAGTTTTTAGCGTTTTAGAATCTCTGCATGACTCTTTATTTGTTCAGTTACTATTTCATTCATTTCAAGGTCTTAGGGTTTTAGAATCGCTGTATGCATGACTCTGTTCCGTTACTATTTCATTTATTTTGAAGGTCTTAGTGTCTTAGGATTATCATGGGTGAAAAACGGGAAAGAGTAGACAACAATGATAAGGGGGATAAGCCTGGTGAGAGGGGTGCTTCGAAGTGCTCTGCAGCCCTTGCAGCTATAGCGGCAAAAACGCCGATGGAAATAAAATGGAGTGTGAAAGGTGTTCCTACTGGTCCAAATGCTAGCCATTTAGCCACTTGGGTTGGAGTTACAACCAAACAGTTTGTGCCTATAGATTTAGATGATTTCAGGAATATAAATCCTTCATTGCAGAACTTACTCTTGAAACGTATAAAGGTATGATAATATCTTTAGCTAAACACCATTTTATTTTGCATAAGTTACTATTACATAAGGCAGGAAGCCGTATAAAGGTTTGTGTAAAGGTATGATATTAGACAGCCGCTTATTAGTATATATGATGATGATGCAGGAAGCTTTCGATATTCCAGACTGCCATGATAAGTATCTATTACGTAAGGCAGCGGCAGTCTTAAGGCAGTGGAGGTGTGACCTTGCCAAATTACACTTGTATGTGGACAAGGAGACGGGGCAGATGCATAAGAGCCCAACGACAAAGTACCCCCACATCACTCAGCAACAATGGGATAATTATAAGGCGAAACGAGCTACTGAAAAGTTTCAGGTTAAGTATCCATGTCATATGTTTACATTTTTGTAAAACTCTACTTAAGGTTACATTTTTCTAAAAGTTTCAGGTTACATTTTTATAAAACTCTACTTGTATCTATAATTTTCTAATTGTCTCATCTACTTGCGATTTTATATGATTTGAAGAGCGTTAGCGCCAGAAATCGTGCTAACATCTCACAGAAGCGGGGGGTATATTATGGTTCTCGAGGCGGTTACAGATTGATAGAAGAAAATCTCGTAGGTAGCATCTATATATTAGATTTTTTTAATCATACTTGGACTTGATATACATGTATACATATATTATTTTTGAGTTAACGTGTAGGTGTCAAAAGGTGTGACCGACTTGAATCGGCACGTAACTTATAAAGAAGGGCACACGTCTAAAGGATCCCGAACATGTAACGAATATGATCAGGAAGTCTTGGCCAACATAGTAAGTATTATTTTTATTAAGACGGGTTTTTAATAACTTTATTGTTCAATTCTTGTATGTCTAACTATCTATTTAATTTAGTAACAAAAATTAAATTAAGTTTATTTAATATATTATAGGAGAATGTTCTGAAGGAGGTTGCGGAAGGGAAATTCACTCCGAGTGGTCGTGACGACGTTCTTGCTAGAGCGATCGGCCGTCCCGCGCATCCAGGTCGATTAAGGGGCGTCCCATTACATGTCGGAGTCACGAAATATTATGGGACAACTAGCTCGAACAAGAAGAAGAAAAATAAGGGGAAGGCTGACATGGTACGTATACCATTTGTTATTGTCATTTAAAATTCACATTTTATTGTTTTAACAAATTGCTGATTCTACATTTTGGGCGTGCAGGTTCAGTTATTGGCCTCCGTGATACTGAAGATGAATTCTGGAGGCAAGCCTTCCGAAGAAGAATTGAAGATGATGGAGGATGTCATTAAAAAGGGTGAGGTAGTGCAACAGATTGGCCAAGAGGCAGACACTACTACCTTGCCAATACATGAGGAGACGGCTGAGAAGATGGGTGAGGTACCTACTGCTGTCGAGGTTTTAATACCTCAAGCCGATAAGGTAAATATGATTTTTTTTTTCTGCATTTGTTCTTTCTAGCAGCCATGCCTTTGATTGGTTTAGTTTATTAGGTAAATGAGTCGGAAAAGGGGACGCAACTTGAGGAGACGGGTGAGGTACCTAATGCTGCTGAGGTTTTGATACCTCAAGCCGATAAGGTAAATACGACTTAACCATTTTGAACCTCTGCATTTGTTCTTTCCAGCAGCCATTGCATTCCTTTGATTGGTTAATTAATTTTATAAGGTAAATAACTCTGAAAAGGGGACGCAACTTGAGGAGCCGGCTGAGAAGACGGGTGACAATAAGGAGGTATGTAGAATATAAGAAGTTAGCATATGCTGTCAGTGCTAAATCTGGTCTGGACATGTTCAAGTATAATAGCCTACCCACCAACAATAAATACTTGTAACTAACTTTACATTATATACTCAATATAGACCATTTATGATATCTATTATATTTTGGTATTTAGTAAATAATGTGTATTCTTCAGGCCACAAAACAGCGGAGGCTTGTTCGTCTCGCCGACCCTTCATTAAAAGAGAATGTGTTTGTTGCTCGGGGTTTCGTATGCCCAAAGCCCAAGGACTCAGCGGAAACCATCTTGGTTCATGGCGTACCACTCTTGCCGAAGCATGCAAAAGTGGGGATAGTGGGAGTCGTGAAGGGCTATGGAACCTGTAAACTGCCAGTCACAGTCCGCGACGACATAGTAATACTGGCAGATGCGGTTAAAGGTTTTGTCCAATGGCCTCAAAGCCACATTTTCTTGGCTCGTGATTGTAAAATTCAACAGAATGTAGACGGGGTTAGAAAAATACATCTAATTTAACCCGCCTTTTGTCTTTGTTCATCACCTTCATACATAGTGAAATTTATACTATGTTTTATTTTTGTTTTGTAGGTAACAAAAAACATGGATAAGTCTAACTCGATAGACAATAAT
>JAIUZE010001257.1:0-26288 GCA_022085475.1 Heliosperma pusillum | reverse complement strand
GTTGGATGTTTCCATATCAAGTGGAGTTAAAGACTCGTTATTCCTTGGTTGTAGGTTGTAAAGCAAAATGACTCACCATATTAGTTCTGCTTTTTTTCGTTGGGAAATATCATTCGATGCAAAGAAGCAACCTCTTTGTGTTGCTAACACATGAATTAGACCGCGTACATCCGACCCCTCCTTACCCACAATTTGTGGGAGCCTTGAGGCACTGGAGTATTGTTTTTGTATTTATATGAGTGGAAGTGTCCATGTTATTTGTTGGCTTTGAGAAGTTATTGGTTCTCTCTGAGGATGATGTCACAAACCTAAGGTCAATGGGACCAAATTTAGAGTGTAAATTTTCGTAACACTTGGAAGTAGGTCCCACGCTCAAAATCTCAGCTCAGCTGAGTTGTATTATATCAACCCAGTTGTATTATATCAACCCAGTTGTATTATATCAACCTATCGGGTTTTCACTCTACTGATACGGGATAATATCCCCTGAGAAATCACGAGAAGTACCACGATCCGTTCGCGATGGCCAATTAAGGATCGATCATACTGCTGCCGCGACTACAACCGATACTGAGATTTTGAACCACGAGTAGGCCACTAGGGTGATTCAAGGTTAATGAAAGCCTTGAGGTCTTTATAACACATTTAGAGATCTCTAGTTCTAGACCTAGTGTTGTAGCTTTGTTAAAAGTTAGGGTGGATAGTTTTGCCGTCTTAGTGGTCATACTCGACTCAAATTCATGGAGCAATTTCACTTTGATGATGTCTTGATATGTTATTATGTGATCAAGTTGCTTCCATTGGGCCAGCCTGCAATATTTGAGGACATGTGGAGCAAGATTGATATTTGATGAGCATATTTCAAGCGACATGTTAGTATCAATATTTAATGTAGTCTTTGAACAAGAGTATTAACATTAGCTTTTTTTTTATATACAAACCATAGAGGTTCAGGATTTGGTAAAAGGGATGACATACGTTACATCTACAGTTCTAATGATATATCCTGAATTCAGGGCACAGCTATTAACAATTTACAATGGAATTGATGGTTCAGTAATTGGGCTTTATTGTTTTCCTTAAATTGGGACGGCCTGCACTTGGATTGTAACCAGGCATTGTTGGCCAGCTGTCGGTTGTCTTTCCTGTTTGAGTATGTTTTACACGAAGACGCTTCCCTTGTTTTCATTTGTCATGGTTGTTTATAATAGCATGACCAGCTCCAGGGCTGTCACCTGGGACTGTTGGGCGGAAATCTTGTGTGCATTTATCTTTCAGACAGGCTCTTGATTCCGCTTTTTCGTATTTGGTTGTGTCTGCATGACCTGCACCAGGACTGATTCCAGGTAATGTAGGCCGAAAATCATTCACGTGTGCCATAGCAGAAGCCCTGAAGAGAAAGCTGGGCGGTGATTTTGATGTTTTTTCTAGTGTAGTTTTTGGGTTTGGTTTGTTGCTGTTCTCGTTATCATGGCCAGCACTTAGGCTGTGGCCTGGTGCTGTTTGTCGATAATCATCCGCTGATGACGGAAGGCTTTTCCATATTTTATGACCCTGATGTTCACCTTGTCCATCACTATCTACATTCTTTACATTGGAAGAATCTACTATAAGACTGCTCTTTGGTAATTTGCGGGCTGAATCAAAAGAAGGGGAATTTTGGTTATACACAATGGTTTGAGGAATTTTGGTAGAGGGTTTTTGTAGATCAATTTTCATAGCTGGTGGCCTTATCTCCCTCCCTTCTGTGGCAAGTATTTGAGTTAGTAATGCAAACAAAAGTGCCAAAGTATTATTGGGACGTATTATAGCCATCTATGGAGAAGGGGATTCTTTTAATTTCCTTGTACTAATTGCGGAGAAATTAATCTGGTGAAATTAAAGAAAAACGGAGAGAAGTAAAGGCAAGAAGGTTGAGTGAATGCGGATGGCAAGGATGTTTAAGTAGAAGAACTAGTGTGAGAGAGATAAAAAAAGCAGGTTTGTGACTTGGGTATATATAGTGTTATATGGCAAGCTCTAGCTTCATTTTTAGTGTTCTTTTCCCATTGTATCATGCAATAAGTCCATTTAAATATGGAGCTATATATGTATGCCTTTTTGAAAATCACCACTCAGTGCTACTTAAATTAGTACCACTCTCTTAAATACATTGGAAATTTGTCTCCCTATTTGTGGGGTCTGTGTGATGCATGCGAGAGACTGATACTAATTACCATCGTCCAAGGTTGCCCAATTCGATATGAATTCGTATCATTTGGCTTGCGATACTCTCTTAATAGAATGTGTGGTATAATTTATATAGATCTTAAGCAAGCATTTTGATGGAATACGCTCATAAACCAGTTCAGGGTGAACCTCCTGTAGCTCCATCATTGTCCATTTCTTTTAACAATGAGGCTTCACTAGTGAATTCCAGCAACTCATGAATACATAACATTTGATTTGCGATTTTATAGTGTGGGATATATAATTCTTAATCGAGTGTTTAGATGGAATGCGTTCGAACTGATACATAATTCACCTAGTTACCTCCTGCAGCGCAAATATTGTTCATTTTTGTTAACAATGAGGTTCTGTTCTGCTAATGAATTTCACTTTCGCAACTTATAAAAAAAGTGTTCAAGTGTATGTAACTATGTATCTATTGGTTGCTTTTTAATGACATGAGGTTAGGTCCTTTGTTTCTGATGCGACTTGATAAGTTAGTTAACTCATTATTTTTTGTTCTTTTCGCCAGTTAGGTATACTTGATACTTTTCACTGCTATAAACATCTTTTTGGCATTGTTGAAGGGGTATTTAACAGTGGCGGGTAAAAATGTTCAATTACTGGCGTGCTTTTGAATTGTTTTGAAAAGTGTAGTTAGATTTTTTTTATTTTTATTTTTCAATTTATTATTTCTTGTTGTTGAAACAGGTATAACAAACAAAACATTAAAATTTCCGTTGTCTTAGGACTCCGAAACAATGCCCTGGATCAGTTTCTGCCTAGAAACTCTGATTGGTGGCAGAGCAGGCGGAAATTGTTTAGGAGCTCTTGAATGATACAGTCCTCTAAGTATATGAATTCCCGACATCAATTGTCGGATGCTTGCTGGTTTTGAAAATGAGTTCAGCTGAATTTCGTTTGACTGCCTAAACCTTACTATTTTTTCGTTGTGTTTGTGAAGGAAGGCTATTAAGTGCGACACTCTTTTTCTAAATGCAAGAAACGAGGAAGAAGAAGTTATATTACTGTGAGAATAGAGTAATTCTTGCTGAACAAATTGAAGAAAATTTGAGATTCTCTTTAGCTTGTACTCTTCCCACTTAGAATGATGGCCACTTTACATGGATGGTTGGCTGCAAAAGTTTGAAATCTCGGTCCACAATCGAGGTGAAGCACTACTGTCTTTGTTCTACTATTTGCATAATTTTATAATGCTCTTCACTGGAAGTATATGATTAACCGCTATACGGCAAATTGATTCCTTGCACTTTTTCTTATTTTAGTACAAATGAAATCTCTCATCAACTGATACCACCAAGCAGTATCTAGGCCTTCTTTATAATTGCTCTAGACGTGCCTTTATATGAATTTTACAGGGTGGTTTGATTTGCTTTTCAATATTTTTTTGAACTTATATGTCTCCTGGACCCTCTCATGAAACGTGCGTACTGGTTTGCATGGGAATTTGCTGAACACATGGCTTGTAATTGGCAATGAATTTATTCCATGCAAAGGTTCCGAAGAGCTTAATTGCTTATATGTGTTGAAATAAAGCAAAATGGCTCAATGGATGTATGTGCTTCTATTCGATCATTCAGAAACTACCTTTTTCTGTTGCTAACAGGTAGTGCTGCGTACATATGACCCCTCGTTCACCGCCATGTGTAAGACCCTTGAGGCAAGGCAACATTTGATATTGTTCGTTGCGTACATATTGTGAGGGTCCAAGACAGTATGTGATGTAGGCTCCAGATTAATAATCTCTTTGCTGTTTGCCGATTCTTACCGGTAATTTTGCTCCATCCAATACTGCAATTTTGTCATTTTAGTTACGGACTTGCAACTGCCCGAGACTTCCGCATTTAAGTTTTCACCTCAATATTTTCTTCAATCCCAAAGTTAGCATAGTTTTTTATTTATTTTTATTTTGAACATCTTGTAAACATATACTTAATGGCTCTATAGAGGCTTCCCTTTGAGCTGACAAAACTACTAGAGGTTTTATGTTAGCTCGTAGACTAAGATGCTGCTTTGACTTTTGAATTTGATTATCTGAATGTCCCTGAAATTTATTGTACTGTACTCCTCTATACAACCATGTAACACTTTCTTGTAAGTTTGTAAATGTTCACTTGTTGGACAAAGCATTATTTAACCCTTGTCATAACTCAAACAAGCTTTCCTTTAAGAAAAAACTCTTCATTCTTTACAGCCATTTTCAAAATATGTGAGGAGACTTTTTGAAACTACTGTAAATCAGAAGAATGAGAATGTAAAACACTACATGGGTCATCTGATATTGTCAACTCATCCTAGAGATCTCGAAGATTGATTAGTTTTTTGCTACAATATTTATGCCTTCACGTGATCAGTTGGTTTTATAGTTAACAAAAAGAATCAATTTTTTGCAAATATTATAAAAAAACACACTAAGGTAATTAAGGCTGCGTACATCTGACCCACCCTACCCCGCAATTTGCGGGAGCCTTTGGGGCATTGGGGTAATGTTCTTGTTGTCAATATAAAAAAGTAAACCGAGTAGATTACCTCTTCACTCTTGCCTGGCTCGGGACTCGTGACATACATGAAATTCTGCTATATAGTGCTTGGCATCATTTGCATCGAGATATGACGGTCGCTTAATATTCTTTCTCTTGCCTTGAAGTTCTAATGTTGTGTTAACTGCTTAGTTAATCTTTTCATGCAGTACATTCGTGTTCTGTACATAACCAGGAAATTCTGAGGAAGTACTTTGTGCAAGTATTTAAAGAGTACTTTATGCAAGTATATTTGTAAAAGACTGTGAAAGTCAAATATTCTATCATTGGAACTTTTGAACGCTCTCCTAGCCTCTAGTCATAGTCAAATACTCAAATCTTTAGTGAACATCCTTCCCCCAAAACTATTTTATTTAAGCTAGTTACCTATGAGTTGTTCACGACAATAGTGGGGTAACTAACATTTTTGGTGAACATTTTAAATTTTGTTCCTTAATTCTTTAATTATATAATATCGTCTCAGTGCCTCAAAGGCTTCCACAAATTGCGGGGTAAGAGGTTGGTTATACGCAACCTTAACGCTGTGCTAGCAACTACTACTATGTGAAATTCTTAGAGGATACATTTCTGCACTAGCCTCTAGAATACTTTTATATGCTAGTTTACAACTTATTAGTTGAGCATAAACAAGCTAGCTACATGTAATAACTCGTAAACCTATGTTTCAGACTTGGACTTCCTGCTTCGTAGTATTTTGTTTCTTTGGGTGACACTTTAACCCTGTTTTGGTCCCATACACTTGAACCGATGAATTTTGCTCTCATACACTCGAACAACGAGTCTGTGATAATGACCTGATGAGGTGATCAGGTGCTAATTTGAGTCAAAATTTACGGAACATATTATTGTGTATGATATATGAGTTTCTAACGACTTCCATAGTTGCATGGGTGTAGATTTGATTTGTAAACGATTCACTATGTTAGGGTTTAAGACGGACAACCCTGTAAGTTAGGGATTCTTAGAACCCCCTCTTTGATTAACATGACAAAGACATGATGGTGTCCTGATAGTCGCAAGCTCGAATGCTCATGCGTCAAGTTTTCTCTTAGCATGATAATTGAAGGGCATGATTAATTTTAAAGTATCATGCCAAGCAGTTTTTGTTATTTCATGTTCTCAATGGTCCGGACTATTTGTAAGCCTGTAAATATTGGTAGACTAAAGCCTTCATGAATTTATAAGAGGTTATCTGCACGCTTGCATTGTTTGGAAGTTCGAGACAAATATAGTCCAATACGTGTTAAAGGATATACACAGATTGATGGATAAATATTTAGCAAACATCTCTAAACATGAATAGTTGATACAGCACACATTGGTAGGTCTCATAGCAATGCCCTAATTTTGAATTGAATGACCAGCACCAGGACTATGTCCTGGGGTTGTAGGTCTGAAGTCGTCAAGATGTCCTGAGCTCTGTGATGGACCTGGAGGTGTTTGAGTAGCATTAGTTGCCTCAATTATTGGAGCCGCAAGTTGAACCTCCGTTGTGTCCTCTCTTTTTATCTGACCTGCATGTGTGTTTATGTGTTTTCTTGACGCTGTCGTCTTTTCTAGTTTGTGAATATGGAAATCGGGAATACCATTGTTCTCGGGTGACTTTAGTTTTCTTCCATAGACAAACGGAGTGTCTTGGTGGAAAATCATTGCCAGGAAAACACAGACAATGATCTGTTTATTGTATCCCATGTTATTTGTAGCTTAATGACAGGAAGTAGAATAAGAGAGGAAGAAGAAGAGAGAGTATGAGAGTGTTAGTCTCTTAGTTATGAATGCAGTATGTTCTGACTTCTGAACTCTCAGTCAAGGCGGTACTTATAGCACTTGAAGCTGAACTGGTAGACCACCCGAAACAGCCCTCCTGCCAGTTTGGAGATTCCTTACGCCCATTTTTTTTTTTTTAATATATCTTTCTCTTATTTAATTATCTATTCTTTTTGGGGGTGGGATTATATATTATGTACTGCTGCTGGCTTGATGTTTGTGGAGTAGTTTAGCCATTTATATTTGCTTGTTCTTGATTAGCAACTTGGATTATAATGGAATAAATTAAAGGGATAATTCTCATGTTACCCCTGAGGTTTGGACTTTTTCACGTGGTACCCAGTTTTTTAAGAATCTGCACATGGTACCCCTCAACTTTCATTTTAGTGCACGATCTACCCTTACTTTTATTTCTGTTATCACGCCGTTAACCTCTTTTTCTATTTCCCTTACTTTCCCCCCATTTCCCTCTCACTTCCCTCATAAAAGTAATAAACAAAACACTCCCTCTCATTTCCCCATAACAACTAACGACCCATATACTCTCCCTCCAAAATCAATCACATCAACCACCACAACCAGAAATCATCTGCACATCATCTAATATTACCATCCCTATTGATCGATAATTAAGGGTTTTCATCAGTTTATCCTAGTTATTGTGTTCTGGATATTTCTCATCTAGGTAATTATTTAATTTTGTTGTTTTATGTTTATAATTAGGTTTGTGATTTAGTCTGATTTTACATGTATGGAGTTGTGTCTTCTTACTTGCATGTATGTAGTTGTGTCTTTTTGCTTTATAATTTTAGTATTTGTTGTGTTTGATTGTGTCTTTTATCTAATAATTATTTAGGATTTCTGATGTTTTTGTGAATAGTTCCTCATGAGTAAAATGTAGAGTTTATGTTTTTCCAAAAAAAAAAAAATTAGGGTTTATGTGATTTATGTTGGGTTTGACTGAGTATAATTATGAAGAAATTATTAGGGTTTTTGTTGTTTGTTGGGTTTGATTTATGTTAAGTTTGAAATTGGTAGGATGGAAGCTGCGTTTTGGTTGCAGTGTAACTATAAGGAAAAAGCCTTTGATTATGCTATTTATGATGTGGATTTTGTACAACTCCTTGATGTTATCGCTGATCTTGAGGTCGTGTCTTTGAAACAACAAGTATTACTACCTACGGTGTATGATATGTATTATAGAGGGAGAAATGATAGTAAGAAGTATATCAGGAATGATGGTGATTTACTGAAAATGTTTTGGGATTATGAAAATAGTGATACAATTATGGTGTGGATTGAGGAGACAAATAACCCAATTAAAGAGTTTGGGTTAGTGGCAGAATTAAAAAAACAAAGAGAGGAGGAAGAACAGAGAAGGAGGAGATGGTGAAAAACATAGTGGAGGTTGAAATGGATGATGAAATACTAGACGTTGAACCTTTGGAAAAATACCTGAAACACAAACAAACCCTATTCCTAATCAATTTACAAAAAATTCAACAAGTGAACAAATACCTGAAACACAAACAAGCCCTATTCCTACTCAATTTACAGAAAATTCAACTAGTGGAGAAATACCTAAAACACAAACAAACCCCAATCCAAGTCAATTCACACAACATTGCCCAACTGCAAACAGATTTATCACACAAGAAGAGAGTACCCCTGAATGTACCCCCAACATGTCTCAAATATTTAAAAAAAAGCCTCAAACAAAGCAAAAAATTCCAAAATCAACAGCTAAAAGAAAAGGCATTTATACTTCACATTCTAGGGGGAAAATATCTCAACCTGATGTTGATTATAATCAGACAAGGACAGGGAGGGGTTAGAGAAGGGGTGCGCCCATAAGTGTGTCTTTGGATGAGGATGAAGGTCAAGAAAGTGATGAGGAGGATGAAGAATACACTGACACTGATAAAGAGAGTGAAGATAGCAGTGGGGGTAGTGGAGGTAGTGAGGATGAGGATTTATCTGAGTCTATGGAGCAGGATCCTAATAAAATGCATCCATTTGACAAAGTAAGAGTTGAAGAAGCAGAGGAAGAAGGGGATCATTATTTGGAGAAGTCTTTTAAGAATGGTATTATGTATCTACCTCAAAGGTGGGGTGAGATTTCATTGAGTCCTTGGTTACTTTTTCCTTCCAAGGCAGCATTTATGTCAGTGTTGTCTGACTACTGCATTCAAGAAGGGTTTAATGTTATAGTCATCAAATCTGATAAGTTGAGGTACACAGCTGAATGTAGTGGAGAGCATTGTACTTGGAAGATTCATGTTTCTACAATCCCTGATAAGTTGACGTGGGCTATAAAGACAATTAATGGCTATCATAAGCATTGTCATTTCCTGAAGAGGAATCCAATGGCAACAATAGATTGGATGGCTTCTAAATTAGAACTTGAGTTGACTGCAAATCCTCACATGCCAGTGAATAGCATGGCTGACTTGTTAATGGGTAAGTTTGGGATATGTGTGGCTGTTAGGATAATGTACAAGGTGAGAAGTCTAGTTGTTGATAAAATGTTTGGGGGATATGAAGACAGTTATTCTTTTCTAGCAGCTTATGCTGAGATGATAAAGGCAACTAACCCTGGTTCTTGGGCCCTTATTACATGGCATTCTCCTAATTCTGACAATTTGACCTTCTTTAAAGGGATGTTTGTGAATTTTACAGCTTGGACAAGGGGATTTTTGAGGGGTTGTAGACCAATAATAGGAGTAGATGGGTGTCATCTAAAGGGTAGGTTTAAGGGAATGTTATTGTCTGCCTTGTCATTAGATGGCAACAATAACTTGTATTGCATAGCTTATGCCATTGTTGGTAAGGAATCAACTGAAACATGGAATTACTTTTTCAGAAATTTGAGAATTGCATTTGAAAAAGAGGGATGTACTAAGTGGGATTGGACTTTCATTAGTGACAGAATGAAAGGGGTTGAGAAGGCTTTACAAAAGGAGTTCCCAACTGCAACAAGAAGAATTTGTGCTCAACATTTGTACACAAATTTCAAGGAGAAATGGGGGGGCCTGCCTATCATGACCTATTTTGGATGGCTGCCAATGCAACATCAACATTTGTCTTCAATAAAGCAATGGCTGGTATAGGCAGACTTTGTAAAGGAGTTGTTGAGTACTTGTCTAAGGTTCCACAGCAGTGGTCCAAACATCAGTTTGATGCATTGGTAGCTTGTGATCATAATACCTCCAACTTTGTGGAGTCCTTCAATGCACTAATGAATGAACTGAGGGAGAAACCAGTTCTGTCCCTAATGGAAGGCATCAGACGATATCATATGGAGAAGATAGGTGAAAGAATTGATAAGGCTCAGAATATGGAACCCTATGATCCAACCCCTTATGCAAAATCTTTGATTGATTCTAACTGCTCAGATTCAAGGCATTGTAGGGTTATAAAAGCAGGAGGTGGGGAATATGAGGTGGTGGAAGGTACCATTACTGCATTTCCAGTGAACTTGACTACTGCAACATGTTTGTGTGGGGAATGGCAGGTGACTGGAATACCATGTAGGCATGCATGTAGGGCCATTTATCACAACAAAGAAGAACCAATGCAATATTTGAATGCCTACTTCTCTGGTTTATGCTATAAGTTAACTTATAGCACAATCATGCACCATATGCCTGATAAGGAGCAGTGGCCACAATTTCAGTTCCCTAAGGTCCTGCCACCAGTTCAAGAGAGATCAGCAGGAAGGCCAGCAAGACAGAGGAAGAGGAAGCATGATGAACCTAAGAGAAAGAAGGGCAGGAGGTCCACCACAATCAAATGTTCTATTTGCAAGTCATTAGGCCACAATGCAAGGTCATGCCAAGGTGGCCCAACAGCAAAGAAAAGAAAAGAATCAACTGCTTCAACCTCAACAAATCAACCACCCATTTGAATGTGAAGTAAATGTGGTAACATTTTATTTATTGTCAAACTAATTATGAAAGCTTAGGGTACAACTTTTTGTAGGAGTTGTAATTGACATTATAACATTTCTATGTTTGTAATGTCAACTCCAACTTCTAAGTAAAATATTTTGGGTTGTTAAATGGTGAAATGGTAATCAGTTTAAGGCAAACTTGTTATGTTAGTTTAATCATCCAGTTGGTAAATTTTTTGGGCAGATAGTACAGTTTTTTGTGACTTAACAGTTTGTAATGTCAAGGTGTCAAGGCCAACTTTGATGACAATGTTAATTATAGTGCTTATAATTAGTATATTGCTAATCTTGGATGACAATGTTGATTATAATGCTTACTTCATTATAATATAGACTAGAAAAATATACATTATTATGAATGTTTTCAAACTAAATTGAAACAGTTTAGACAAATCTAGAACATCTCTTTTTAAGTCACAAATTATAGTTGTTTGTTCCTTCAACTTCTTCTTCAACTCTTGAATGACAATATGTAGTTGTTGAGTTTCATCTTCATCATAATCAGCGATGTCTTCATTTTTCTGTTTGCACCATTGAAAATATTCACATTCGTCACATTTGTAGTATAATCTTGAAGGGTTTGCTGCCATAGGTCCGGATGACCTTATGTTGAATCTTCTTTTGCATTTAGGGCGATTTTTGTTATCTAATTGCACCCCTTTTGAATTTGATCTAGAATTAGATGATTCCATGCCAAGTATTTTAGAATGAATTTGTGTTTTGAGTATAAATGTGTGTTTTTAAGATGAATGGTTTGTGCTCTCAATTGAATGGAAGCAAAGTATCTTATATAGGGAGGCAAATAGCAGAATTTCAGTCCCAACGGCTAGTTTTATGGCTGTTACATGTATTTTTGGTGGCAGGGGTAGATTGTGCACAACTTTTAAACCTTAAGGGTATTTGGTGCAAAAGAGTTATTGGTTTATTATTTGAAAAAGTAGTTAATTATAACTACTTTTCCCCCCAAAATTTGAAATTCAACAAACTCACTCTGCCGTTAACAAATTTGACAGAGTTAAGGGTTAAGGGTAGATCGTGCACTAAAATGAAAGTTGAGGGATACCATGAGCAGATTCTTAAAAAACTGGGTACCACGTGAAAAAGTCCAAACCTCAGGGGTACCATGGGAATTATCCCTAAATTAAATGCCTGATTATGCTTTCATTTACAGTATTTCCTAGCTTTAAATAGTTAGGTTTTACAAGGGACTAAATAGGTACGTATACTGCTACTCTGAATGATTATACATGAAATACTGCACCACTCCATTTTGTATGTATGATGGGAGTATTATGAAAGCCTACTGTATTAACTTGACAGTCAAAATCGTTTGCTTATCACAATATCAAGAGTAAGACTGCGTACATCCGACCCCTCTTACCCCGCAATTTGTGGGAGCCATTGATGTACCGGGGTAATGTTGTTGTTGCGTTTCCTGCAGGAGTTCTCTTAATGGTGGCAATACCATCGGCAAAGTTTGACACATTCTTGTGATCTACTTCTCATCGCCTTTTACTCACTCCTCAGGTATGCATTCTTGGCATGCATTGTAATTTTGTCGTCCTAGTATTACGCATGATACACCCATTATTTTAAATTTTAAGGAAGTAATCTTTTCAAAGTGCCTCATAGATCTTTGGAAGAGTGGTTAATGGCAGTTATAATGTATTCTTTACTCCCTTAGGGTCATGTAGCTCTAGACATCTGAGGAAACTTTCTGATAGGCTTTCATCTTTACAACTCTAAAGTTACTTAGAGCATGCTGCATGCTTCTTTGATTTCAACTCATCTTGAACTACCTGTTGTATCCAGCCGCAAAAACTACCTAAATTGAAAGGTACCATCCTTGTGCTTGTATAAGCTCTTAGTTAATGTTTTTCCTAGATCAACGGTCTCGAAAGAGCCGTACGTTTACATTCCATTAATCTATTCTTCATCAGATTTAGCAATGTACTTGTGCTAATGTGCTATAGCATATTCTATTAGAAGCAAACAACTTGTATTATAGAAGTTTAGAAGCTTATTTTATTTTCACAAATTTGTTGCTTCACATGCTAAGGTCATTTCTCACAAGGGTTCTGCTATAAGCATAACATTTTCCCACTATAGCGAAAAGACGGATTACAAGTAACCCTTCTTGGGTCACTCCTTTGTAACTAATGAAAAACGGCACATAATATTACCAAGTCGTCATGATTTTACTTACTAAAGAGTACAAAGCAAAGACGCTCTTTTTTTTTTCCTTGGGAAAATGATGATATATAACAAAATCGCCCATATGATTTAGCTAACTAGAGAGAGGCACACACTTTTTTTTTTATTTAGTTTGGAAAATGATGAAATATAAACCAAGTCACCTGTTTAACGATCAAGCTTTTTGCATCATCACAATATTGTTGTATCGGGAACACCGACTATAGGGTGTAATGTTGAGTATATGTATATTTAAATCTTGCTATAGGCGGAAGTTTCACAGACATTGTGACACTGGATTAATCAATAAGCCATCAGTCCATTACATTATAATAAACCAAATGATTAATCTATATTATGGACCTAGCTAATTTTCCTTGTCTCAGACTTCCATGGACTGAAGCCTGTATCAGATGACAACATATCGACTAGGTGTCTGAGAAACGATGAGTAGCGACGATATGTTGACGAGTTGGCTGAAAATTGATGAGCAGATGCTGACAAGTTGGCTGACAATTGATGTGCAGATGACGATGTGTGAGTATTGCCAAGTAGTGGCATCTCCAGATTTACTTGTAAGGTAAGTTTCTTGCTCTACTAATCTGGAGTCATTGAAATTATATTATCGGTCGTATCACTCCGAGAAACCGAGTATCCAAGACCGCTACGTTATAGAAACTATCCATGATCTCATGCAGACCTCTCACTGTTTGTAAGTGAAAGTACTGAAGTTGTGTACAGTGCACGGTAATGCTTTAAAGCTGCACCGTTTTGTTTTCACCAATTTGAGTCTCTGGAGTCTCTTGAAACAAATAGAAAGGTGAGAAACACAACATATCGAGCTGGGTTTACGAAGTACAAAGTTGATCCATCATATACATATAGTAGCACACTTAAGTTTCAAGAAGAGAGTTTACTCAACACCAAGTTAGCTCCACGTTGAGGCTTAGTAATCATAATAGCATAGGGTGCATGGGTATAAGTCAGTGAGAGTTGAAAAGAAAAGCGTTGTAAAATCATGGTCAAGGCGAGTTTGGCTTCCAAAAGTGTGAAATTTTTGCCAATGCAAATTCGTGGACCCATACTGAAAGGAAAATATATGGGTTGGCCTTTGGTTGCATTCGAAACACCGTTGGCAAATCTTTGAGGATTAAAATCTTTGGAATCTTCACCCCATAGAGTAGAATCTTGATGAAGAACACAAAGTGGGATGATAATTTCAGTTCCGGCTGGAATTAGTAACTCTTTTAATTGTACGTCTCTGTTAACTTTTCTCATAAGCATATAAACTGGTGGGTACAACCTAAGTACCTCGTTTAGAATCATCGTTACCTGTAAAAATAGATGTGAACTTATAAAGTAAAATGATAACCGTAAGCAAAGTCATATGATTTCAAAAGCAAAAGCGGGAGTAATTCCCAAGATTAGGAGGAAACATAGTCTTGTACTTCGTATTACTTATGAGATGTTATTTCGTCCAATATAGGTATGATGTTTGGTTTCAAACCGTGTGTTGGGCAAAAACGTGGGTTTTACATCTGCGTATGTCTTATGATTTCAAATCCATACCCACACACAAGAATGTGGTAAATGAAATTACGCAAATTCTTATTTCAGACGAACCATTTCCGTCTGAAAAATAAGACGGGATTATGTTGCCACTTTTTGATAAAATGTAACCACAGCTTATATCAACTTATTTTCAATAGTGGTTACATCTAACTGTAAAGTGATACAAAATCCCGTCTTATTGCTTCAGACCAAAATGGTTAACTGAATAATGAAATTAATGAGTGACTCGAACAAAATATTTGAAGAAAAAAAAAGAATAATAAGAAACTCACGGTTTTAAGACGATTCAAACCATCAAAGTTGGGTTGACCATCCTTTCCAAATTCAAGCAAAACTTCAGTTCTAGCAAAGTCTTGCCAAATAGGATGTTTAGCCAACAAAATCATAGTCCAAGCCAACAAACTAGAAGTAGTTTCAGAGCTGATTTGGTCTGAAGACGAAGTATATCTGTTTCAATGAATACAAAGTATTTGGCAAGACTCTGCTAGAACTGAAGTCCAAGCCAACAAAATTGATCAGCCAAAGAAAAAAAAAGTCTCATTGAAGACGAGTATATCTGTTTTCATTGAAAAAAAGGTCGGATTGACTCTCAAAAAGGCTATTTGATACCAAGAGGTTATGAATCTCTTACCTCCGGGTATGAGAAACCCAGACCTCATGCGTTTGAAGGTTTGAAGTAGACCTGGCAAACGGGTCAACCGGGTCGGGTTCGGGTCGGGCCAGTTCGGGTCGGGTCAGTTCGAGTCTCTAGTTGATTTCGGGTTAATTCGGGTCGGGTCGGGTCATTTCGGGTTTCGGGTTTGTTTCGAGTTAGTTGTCGGGTAGGTTTCGGGTCAACCGGGTCGGGTTATTTCGGGTCGGGTCATTTTCGGGTCAAAGAATAAGAGACAAAAGGCCATTTTAAGTCTTTTCGGTTCAATTAAAGTTATGTTTTGTCGGGTCATTTTCGGGTTGAGTGGTTTTGGATCAGGTTATTTTCGGGTCGGGTCAGTTACTGGTCAAGAAAGATTGGGTCATGTTCGGGTCGGGTCGGGTCCAATCGGGTTTCGGGTCACATTCGGGTGTTGTAGTTCGGGTCAATTTCGGGTCACGGGTCGGGTCAATCGGGTCGGGTAGCTTTTGCCAGGTCTAGTTTGAGGTATGGATATTAAATTACAAAAACCTCAAAACAAACACAAGGAACAAGTTTGGAGCATTCTAAATCCATACTTCATTCCAAAAAATTGTGAACCAACAAACTCCTCTAACAAACCTTTATTGCTAATGTCCTTATGGTCGGTCATCCACAATACGTTTCCACATTAGGCTAAATGTTTCTTGTGTGAAAGTGTCGAATTCTGTACAACAATTTAACTCCATAAGTGAGGCATTGACAATTTGACATAATGTCATACTACGTATTTAACTCAATTACTCCCTCCGTTCCGATTATTCTTGCATTTTGGCACAAAGACTAAGAAAAGAGTGGGGTTCATTTACGGTTTCACTTAGTGAATGACATGTGAAGAATAGTCCAATTGGGTGATCAAATTACTAATAAAAACCTTCCCAATATGAAAAAGACAACAAGAAAGACAACAATTTACTGAGACACCTTAAAAAAATGAAAACAATTGACCGGAACGAAGGAAGTATTATTTGGTTTGTTATACACTTGTACTAGTTTTTGTTTTCCGTGGGAAAATGATGATATATAACAAAATAGGCCATTAGGATTTCACACTTGTACTTGTACTATCTAGATACTATGCTTTTTGTCTTTTCTACCCATGTAGGTAGGTATGACCGTCCCAAATGAGAATTTGTGCACCCCGAAAAACTGGAGTATCCAAGACCGCTACGTTATAGAAACTATCCATGATCTCATGCAGACCCTTCACTGTTTGCAAGTGAAAGTACTGAAATTGTGTACAGTGCACGGTAATGCTTGACAAAGTTACGCCATTTTGTTCTCACAAATTTGAGTCTCTGGAACCTCTTGCAACAAATAGAAAGGTGAGAAACATAACATATCGAGCTGGGTTACGAAATACAAAGTTTGGGTTTACGAATTACAAAATTGAGTCGTCATATAAAAATAGTAGCGCACACAAGTTTCAAGAAGACAGTTTGCTCAAGACCAAGTTAGCTCCATGTTGAGGCTTAATAATCATAATAGCGTAGGGTGCATGGGTATAAGTCGGTGAGAGTTCAAAAGAAAAGCGTTGTAAAATCATGGTCAAGGCGAGTTTGGCTTCCAAAAGTGCGAAATTTTTGCCAACGCAAATTCGTGGACCCATACTGAAAGGAAAGTATATAGGTTGGCCTTTGGTTGCTTCGGAAACACTTTCGGCAAATCTTTTCGGGTTAAAATCTTTGGAATCTTCACCCCAAAGACTAGAATCTCGATGAACAACACAAAGTGGGATGATGATTTCAGTTCCTGCTGGTATTAGTAACTCTTTTAATTGCACGTTTGTGTAAACTTTTCTCATGAGCATATAACCTGGTGGGTACAGCCTAAGTACCTCGTTTATAATCATCGGTAACTGTAAAATAGTAAAATTAATTAAAAGCAAAATAATAAATGTAAGCAAAACATATATACTTGAATACATAAGGAATGTATTGCTAAATTAGTAGGTCTTGCTTGCGACGGATCGGATCTTGCGACGGGTATTTTGTGAGAGGAAATGGGTAGAGGGGACAAGGTGGGCACCCCCCATGTGCTTCTCCACTCACCCTTGATGGGTATTTTGTGAGAGAATATGGTATCCGTCTTAAGCTTGCGACGGATAGTGTCCGTCACAAATGAGAATTTGTGTTGCTAAATAACCCAATTTAGTTTATTAGTGTGGCTATATAAGCCAATTTTAGTGGGTTATAGGAGTATGGGGTAACCGATAAATTAGAAGGATGGACTAATTCCTATCACAAATTCTCATTGAAAATGGGCACTATTCGCCACAAGCTAAAGACAAATAGTGACCCTTTTACAATATGCAAGTGGGGAGAGCAAGTGGATGACAAATGGATCCCCACACTTGTCCTCCCACTTGCATATTGTGAAAGAGACATTATCCATATTCAACTTGTGACGGATAGTGTCCGTCTCCAGTGAGATGTACTGAATTCCTATAAGAAGTAATTGTACATTGATTTTGTGATTATGATAATTTCCTTTGTTATAATACAATATAGAGTTCCTTTTGGAATTACTTAGGAAGCCAAATTTTATGCAGATGTCAATCAGCTTAGTTGATAAAATTATACTAAGAATTAATGCTTGTGATATGGGTTCAAATTTCATTAGTATAAAATTCGCTTTTGTGGGAAAAAAAAGGAAGCCAAATCTGATTAAATATTTACCTAGCGGCTAGCACGGCTAGTACACTTCTCAGTCTCGTATTTTCGAAACCAATGCATTACATTTCTTTCTCACTGTGTTTTACCTTTTTTTTTTGGCACAAAGCCTACGAATGGAAAAAAAATACCCACTTTACCTATTTTAAAGGGATGACAATTGAATTGAAAATGTACTTCATGGATAAACAATTTACTCAGATTATCATTCTTAAAAATTAAAAAAGTAATTAAATAAATAATGCGAATAAATGGAAAACTTAACTTACAATTTTAAGGCGATTCAAACCATCAAAGTTAGGGTGACCATCCTTGCCAAATTCTTGTAAAACTTCATTTCTAGCTCGCTCTTGCCAAATAGAATGTTTACTCAACAAAATCAAAGTCCAAACCAACAAACTAGAAGTAGTTTCAGAGCCAGCCAAATAAAAAAGTTGACATTCTTGAGCCACTTCATACGTTGTTAGACCTCTTCCCTTTTCACTTATATTTGACTCCAATAATATGCCTAACAAATCATCTTTGCCGCTGCTTCCCCCTTCCTCCATTTCCGCCTTCCTTGACTCTATCATTCTTGTCAAAGTTTCTCCTATTTGTCTTACGATTTCTATCGCTCGTCTGTTTATCTTTGTTGGTATATATCTAAAGTTTCGTCACCATTCACTAATTAGCTTAGACTATGCTTTATTTCATTGATGGACAAAGCAATAGGAGCTACATAGTTACAAGGGGTCCCAAAAATATAGTTAAAATTATCGTTTATGGTACCCAAAAGTCTTTGAACATAAGGCCTTACCAAAGATATTAAATTACAAAAACGTTTGCTACACAAAATTGTATTCCTAGCTTCGGCCTTGAGCAAAAGATAGGTGGTTTCTGGTCAAAAGGTTGGTAGGTGGGTAGCAATACTACTATATTTGAAGATACTGAAAACGGGCACCATCCGTCACAAGCCGAAGACGGATTGTGCCCGTCTCACAATATGTAAGTGGGAGGAGAACAATCCGTCTTCAACTTGTGCCGGATAGTGCCCGTCTTCAATGAGAATTTGTGATATTTGAATTAGTGAAACCATGTCATTCTTAGAACTGTACTGGTCAAAAGATGATCCAACCCAAAAAACGACCCCAGCCTTTTCGAAATAAAAAGACCCTCCCCACATGTAGGGTCATGACATGCCAACCCGAAAGTTACCCACATCCGAAATGACCGTCCCGTAGCCCGAAATGGCCTTGGTCAAAAGATAGTTGTTTTGTTGCATAATGCTCTGTGGGTTTGGGTAAGTCGCATTGAGCCGAGTCATATCAAGCTCGAGCCTGTTAGTATTTACCTAGTTGATCAATAAAATATGTATGATAATTGATAACTTGTAGAAATTTTTTTACCTCCAACCAGGAATGTAATTTGTAGCTTGAAGAGTCAGTACTGCTAACTCGACATATTCTCTTTGTAATTCGAAGATTATTTTCCCCTGTTGATAGCTAATGCCAAAAGCCGATCGAGAAAGAAAATCACCTGATAAATTCTCAAGAAAAGGCCATACGTCTATCTCACTTGATCCATCTTTAGATATTAGTATTTCTTCCCATGTATTCAATTATTCATCATCAAGCTACAACTCTCATACATTGTGTGGCACAAATTCTGCTCGTCGAAGTAGAGTAGAGTTTTTAATAATGAAAAACCAGTCAACAAATAATAATGAAAAACCAGTCAAAAAGTCATACGAAGTACTCCGTAGTAATGATTCAGGTCTAGTAATAATGATACTGAAATTACACGATTTTAGGGTATTTTGTGTAGCTCTAGCGGGGTTAGGAGGTTATCGTCTACTGGTTACCTAAGCCGTAAGGCTGTAAATGTGAATCGGAAGTTTACCTTCAACTTGTCCATACGAAATGCAGGGTTGATGATCGCCCTATGTTTAGCCCATATATCCCCTTCTTTGTTAAAAAGCCCTACGCTTACTATCTTGTTCAGTGCTTGATCCGGTTTCCGAAAATCTTCATAATTTGTGAGTATTTCTTTTATTTTGTCTACATCAGATAGGATCAACCATGGTGTTGGACCAACCCACGCAAAACAATTTTTACCTGTGCGAAACAATCAATTATAAAGCTCATCAAAATTAATTCAATGCTAAGTTTTGTTGATTGAAATAGAAGTTACACCAGTTATCACGATAGCAAAACTAAGATTCAAAGCCGGGTTCAAAAACTAACGATAATTTTGGGATTTTCTAATTAAGCAATATACTCAAAAATCCTTAGAAATTCTAACTAAAGTTTTCAAATTGTTATTATTCATGGATCGGGAGGTGATGGCCATTGCTAATCCTTATCTCAGTTGTCCGTCACAAGTGGGAGGGACAAATGGGTGGGCAAGTGGGAGATGGTTGTGACCGTCATAAGCAAGACAAACTGATTTTTCTTTTACCAAAGTAGTTTATTTAACAAAAGTTTCAATTTGTCTTGCAATTTAGCTAGCTGAAATGAATTTAAGCTAGCAATATTACAAGGGGGTTAGTCGAGTCGGGTCTTGGGTCGAGTTATACAGGTCGGGTCATACGGTCACGACGAGGGGCAGGTTAGCTACAAAATACGAAATACGGATAAAAAAATAGTTTGTAACGCTTTCTTTTAAATAAAAAAAATACTATTTTATTTTAGTCATATTCAATGATTACATTATTATTTTGAAAAAATTATAAAAATTAAGTGATTTTATTATGTAAGGTTATAACATTTTAATAAAAAAATGCTCGATTTATTTTCGCCCAACGGGTCGCTCCGTTCGAGGGTCGGGTTTCGACCCTGAATTAACGGGTTATTTGGGTTCGGGTTGAACGGATTGTGGGTTTCAGATTTTTTAATCTTAACCCTGGAAAAGACGGGTCGGGTCGGCTCATACTTTTACGAGTCTATTTTACAACTTGATTAATTAGGACAACAATAATAAATGTCATTTTAAGTCAATTTATCAAATATCGATGATTATTATTATTATTATTTTTAGAGATTGCGTTATTAAACATTTTGAAGTTAATAAACTACTTTATTAGCTACTAATTTTTAGCTACCTTTAATTGCCTTTTTAGGTTTTAGTTAAATTTTCTTTTCAACTAATTTTATCAAAACTTTTGTCCAAAAAATTCATCAATTTTTACTCTCGATTTTATTTACTTATTGGTATGTTCTTCGTATCTTTGACAAGATCTAGAGCTAAGATAGACGAATATTATCCCTAACTTTCACATTTGGTTATCTCTTAAAGGCCAACAAATTGAAATTAATTAAAAAGAAACAAATAATAATAAAATCACTACTTCTCATTGAAGACAGATCGGATTGCCTCTCACAAAAAGTCAACTGAAAACTAAGTGAGTTTTCACTTGGTCTCCCAGGCTACCCAACCTGTCTTCATTAAAAACGAATATGCCCGTTTTCAATAAGACTCGCTCTAATAAAATGGTTAATAGAGATTACCATGTGTTTGAATGGTATGGTGAACAAAAGCCAAAATACGAGGCAAAGGATCATGAGAGAAGTTGATGGGTGTGAGCATTGACTTTTTTGTTAATCTAACAAGTTCCTTAAGACCATCCCCAAGCAAGGTCATGAGGGGGGTCATGACCTTGTTGGGTCACTTTAAACACAAATTAACACCATAATTAGCATGACCTTTGGTGACCCATGACCTCTTGGAGGTCATCCCATGACCTCAAGGAGGTCACCCCATGACCTTGGTGACCTTGTAGGTGGCCCTTTTCGATTGGTTGTTTGGTTTGAGTAGGGTAGAGAATGTGGGAAATTAAATGATTGAAAAGGTTGAAAAGTGAAAAATGATTGGATTGGTGACCTAGGTCATGACTTTCTGCTTGGGAGGGTGTAAATGGGTCAAGATAGTTATGGGGTGATTAAGATTAAAAATGAATGGTGACCTAGTTAGTGTGACTCTTGCTTGGGGATGGTCTAATATCTCCAAAAAATGGTTTGTAAGGACTACCCTTAATTAGTCTGATCCGTGTCTCCTCTTTTGTTTATTTGTTCATATTTCTGCCATTAATATTGTGCTGTCTTTCATTTCTTCAAAAATCTTTCCCCACAAAGCTTAACTGCATATGCTAATCCTCCTATATCATTGTATCCCTAAAACTCCCAGATGAAAGCTTTGAGAAGTCTCAGAAACACACCAGTTTTCTCGCTAAAACCCTACAAAAACCCCACATTTTTGTCCTATTTTTTCTCTTCACAACCTCAATTTGATCAAACTAATTCACCAAATGCGACTTGTTCATCCTCCGATAATGAGATTGACCATGAAACTTCCGATTTCAACAGTGCCCATTTCACCCTTCCACCTCAAAACCCCTCAAAAAACCCAGACAATGGGGGGAGGATTTGGGATGACAAATACAGGGAAGAAGTTCTGAGTAAGGTGTTTAATGAGGATGTTAAGAAAGGTGATTTGAAGGTTGGTGAGGAGGAGATGAAGAGGGCACTTGCAAGGGCGCTTCTGGAGGCGGCCCTTGCGAAACCCGATGATGAAGAGGATGAAGATGAAGATGAGGAGGTGGAAGTTGAGGATCAAATGAGTGTATCTGTTGGGATTATTGGGGCTCCCAATGCTGGTAAATCAGCACTCACTAATATCATGGTTAGCTTCTTTCTTTATTTATCCTTTTTCTGTCTTATTTCAGCTTATCATCTTATGTGGTCTAATTTTAGCTCTAAATATGCAAATTAGTAAGGCGAGTCTGAGGCGTTTTCTTGTATAGTTGAAAGCTATGCCCTTTGTGGGATCTGAAACACTAGTAAGGCAAGTCTGAGGCGGTTGTATGCAACTGTGCTTAGTTAAATCATTAAACCCTCTATTAGACATTTAGATAAGAATACATTATATGTCTCGATATTATGCTTACGATTTGTTGTGCGTTTGTCGTGTTGCTTTTTGTTTACAATGAAGTGGTCCTTGCTAATGTCAGGCTAGTGTCAAAATCCTATAAATCGGGCTACTTCAAGTGATTGCAAGTTGATCATGTAATGGCACGCTTATTTCCAGCTTAGATATGAATAGCAAAGGGTTCTTTGTGTTTCTTGAACCATCTTCATTTTCAACGCTTTCGAATGCAGAAACTATGCGATATTCTTAAGAGAAGTTCTCAATTTGGGAGTGCATTAGTTCTGTTATGTTCAGCAGCCAGGCATGTTTAAGCAGAAAACTTGGATTGGGGACACTGTAAATTGAGAAAGGAGCTCTAGAAGAGCTTGGTGTCGACTAATAAAGGAAAATGGAGGATAAAATTGGCTGCTCTCAATTTAAAAATTAATTTCTTTCTTAAACATCATTGTTTATCTTAAGTCTAGACAAAGGAGCAGAGTTCCGGCAGGTTTGTGCTGACGAGCGTAAAAGAAGTTTGATTTTATGGATGTAAATCAAAATTTGTTGTTTAACAACGACAATTAGTTGGTGATGCCAAACTATGTAATCATTACTGTATCTTGTTCCTAGTTCGTTTTATCCTATAATTATGTTGGATGAGTTAATTGTGGCTGCAAAATTTTTCACTTTATATGTCGCACATGAGGAACTAAAAACTGTTGGAGTTGAGATAAATGCAATAACCATTTCAAGTGATTTGGAGCGTAGATCAGCAAGCATTTTCTTGAGGAGGAACATATCTTTCTGCTGTTTTCTCTTTCCTATTTACCAATGAGTAATATTTTGTGGTTCTATTGTTGACAGTGAGCAGTTTAATTTCTCCATTTTCTGTCGAAGTACAACATTATATTTTATTTGTAGAAGTAATATTTAGATGTCATTGTTGTCGGTTAGGTATTATGAGTAAACAAATTAGTCTTGGTTAAGATCTTTTTCTTCACATGGCTGTTTCTTATTCTGTTGTCACATGAACTGCAGGTTGGCACTAAAGTTTCTGCTGTTTCAAGAAAGACAAATACAACTACTCATGAAGTATTAGGAGTTATGACAAAAGGCGACACTCAGATTGTATGTCATGTAGTCTATTGCTTATTTTATTTTGTAAATGATTTATTCATGGTTCATATTCTTTTTGTTGGTTTAAATTGTCTTCATGTTTTAAAGGTATGTCCATTTATGGGATGTTGTCTTCATATTGCAGTTTTTTTTTTCCTCTAATACTGTGATATTCATTATTGCCATCCTTTCATTTTGCATATGAGGACCCTTTGCTCTCTTTCTCTTTTGTAATGATTTGATAATTTCATATTTTCTATGAAATACAAGTTATTGTTATACTTTCACAATAATCAAGGACCTAAGTTTGTGTGAGGAGTTTGGCAAGTTTTAGGGAATCTATGATCATAATATACTGCTTTATCTGTGCAGTGTTTCTTTGATACTCCAGGACTCATGCTTAGAAAAAGTGGATTTCCGGCAAAAGATATTAAAGCTCGCATTGAGTCTGCCTGGAATTCTGTTAACTTGTATGATGTACTCATAGTCATTTTTGATGTTGAGCGACATCTTACCAGGTAAGTTTCGGAGGTGGTCTTGGCCGTGCACATGAATGAACTCTATTCTATATATCTAAAAGGAAGGACATCAATGAACTCTTGATGTCTGAAAGCCTGATAATTACATCATGTTCTATTTGCTCATAAATTTTTCACTAATGTTGTTTGATAGTTGATTCTACCTCCGCCATCCCAAATTATTTTTCCCATTTGGCCTGGGGGATGTAAGATTTTTGGGCTTAAGAAAAAATATCTAATGTAAACTTTTTGACCATGAATTTTTTGTTTTAGAAAAAAATACAACCACTTCAGCTTTGACAATGAATTTTTGAATTATATATAATGTAATATATTTGGTTTTAGAAAAAAGAAGTTGTGGGTTTTGTGTAGTTTGAGATTTGAGATAATATCGGTCGAAGTCGACATCTTTGAGTATGAAAGTCAAATGGTAACAATGTCATGAGATAGTGTTAGTACTTTGTGGCTAAGGAATAACTCTTGGGATTTTCCGAATAGTACCCATATAAAGGAGTGTAAACGAGCGAGCTCGAGCTCGGCTCGTAGAGCCTAAAAAATTGAGCTCGGAAAAAGCTCGAGCTCGAGCGAGCTCGGCTCGAGTGCGAATCGAGCTCATCTTGTCATTATATTATTTTAACTTCCTCCCTTTTTGAGTCTTAACTAAATATCAATATTTTAAAAAACAAATAAGATAATAAAATACTAAAAAAATATTATATTATAATATACTTCCTCTGTTCCATTGATTTGTTTACGTTTGCTTTTTGCGCAAATACTAAGAAAAGGGCAAAACAGGTGGGGTAATGAGGCATTTGGCTATTAAATGACATTACCAGTCCCAATTAAGTTTGCTTCCTCACCAAACTCACCAAACTGGTAGACTAAACCACTAACTCTCTCTCCCCTTTCTCACCAAGCTTCATAGCTACCATAACAATGCATTAACAACCATGCTTAGCACCCAAAATCAACAATTTGAACCACCATTGGATTCCACTTTTTTTTCAACCACACCACAACTGCTGCACCTCCGCCACCGTTTTGTGCCTAAAAGAGAATGGGGAGATCCAGTTGTGGAAGTCATGACGACGACGAAGACTTACACGTGCGTGTTATACAATAGATCAGAGGAGCATGGTGTTTAGGAGAGAGATGACGATGGCCGGTGCTGTTAGTGGTGGACTGGTGGCGGTGCTGGAGTTCGGCGGTGGAGCTCGGTAGAGATTATAGATTAGGCTTCGAAAATGGTGAAGTGGGTGGTCTGTTGAGGTGGTGGGTTTGGGTTGGATGACAGAGGGAGGTGTGTCTAGCTTGAATAAGTGTTGTGCGTGGACTGTGGAGATTTCAGTGGGTGGGGATTTCGTTTGTGGTTGGTGTTCGGTGGTGGTTGATGTACTGGTGTCATTGATAGCCGGTTATTAGGTTGGGGTGAAGAGGGTGAGTTTAATTATACAAAAAAGAAATATAAACGAGCCCAAACGAGCTACCGAGCCTTCGGGCCAAGCCTTGCTTAGCTCGGGCTTGGCTCGTATTTAGTCCAAATGAGCTTTCGAGGCAAGCTTTGACCGAACCGATTCCGAGGGCTTGTCGAGGCGGGTCATATCATTTACAGCTATGTTACTTCGACACTTCATTTAACTGTCGTGTCGCTTGTTACACACGTGTCGGTGTCCGACACGACACGACACATTTCAATTTAGACCACAAAATACGAAATATCACCCAACATAGCTGTGTCCGTCACAGGCGGAGTGACACAGATTTACAGCCCTAAGTATCCCCTAAGTACCTTATTTAGATATTCTTAAGTTGCACCCCTCGTTTTGTGCAAAAAAAACTTTGACTGATCATAACTCTTGGATTATGGATTCTTAAAGCGGTAATTTGTGGAGTTTATTGACCGTAATTTTTTTTGCCTTGACCATAACTCTTGCCTACGAGTTGAAAAAGCTGATTATTTTTTTCAAACCAAAGATCTAATAAAGAAGGTTAATTTGACAAATAAAATCTCCACTTTCTGAACTTGTAGCCAGGAGTAATGGGAAGTTAAAAAAATTTCGCACAAAGAGAGGCACTATCCAAAACGCCTTAGTTTGAAAAGGCGCGCCTCGAGTGCACCTAAGGCGTACCATGGATGAGGCACTTTCCAAAATGCCTTGGTGCACTTTACGTGCGACT